>KE598603.1:1023998-1272736 GCA_000444155.1 Cladonia macilenta KoLRI003786 | reverse complement strand
GGGGGTGGGCGGGTGGGGAAGAGAGGGGGGGAGGTGCCGTGGCTGAGATGCTGCGAAGAGCGAGCGTTAGGGAAACTAGCTCTTCGGATTTCTAGGTGGCGAGCTCAAGCTTGCATGTTTTCTCATTCCGACCGTTTCTGCATGTATATTCCGGCGTTCGCTGGCGCCGCCTTGGTCCCGGGCGTCATATGCATTGGTTCTATGAATGTAATGCTAGTGAAAAGCACAACAATAACATGGTAACATGGTGCATGGTTTCCGTAATTTTCACGATGCTTGAAAGAAGAATGACTTCTAGTTCGGCCACTCTAGATTACATTCCTTCATTGAGCAGCACTCATGATCTATGTACAGCTATGTAAGGTAGCAAGAAGCTAGATCAGCTCAACCAAGTCATAACATCAGCAAGGTGCTATAAAACAGCCCCAAAAAATGTCACCAGGAGCTGAAGCGCCCAGCCAGCGCCATGCAACATAACATGCTCTGCCTAAAACGCCCGCTGACCCATATGTGCTATAACAACAGTAATGCACGCGGACCTCGTCCTGCCAGCAGATAGGCATTAGCTATCATTAGTCATCGCCACATCACCATCATTATCCTCAGAACTCTGCATCGCAACCTGCAAACCCTCAGGCAATGCTCTCGCAGTAACAAGACCATTCTCCCTCGCCCTTTTAGCTTCTTCGATCCTACCCGCCGCTTCGAGCGTGTCGCCAATAACACCAGCACTAACGCTCATCCACAAGCTATCCTTACACTGCTGCGCGAGGGTCTGGCTTGCTTTAGCGCTCTTCTCAGCTTGCTCGCCGACGACGCCGCGGAAGAATTTCCAGGACATGAACGTCAGTACCATGCATATGAGGTGTTTGTTTTCAGTCTGTTTTGCGAGCTGGAGGGCGGATTGGAGGGATTGTTTTGTTAGGAGGATCGTGGAGGACGAGGATATGGTGGCGGAGATGAGGTGGAAGGCGGCTTGGATTTGGCGGTTTGGGTTGCGGAGACAGAGGTGTTGGATGAAGGAGAGGAGAGCGGGGAGGGTGTGGTGGAGGGGGTGGGTAGGGGTGCGGATGATGAGGAGGGTGTTGAGGGATGTGAGAAGGGCGATGTCGAGGTGGGTGTGGGAGGGGTGGGGCTTTTTGCGGTATTCGTGGATGGAGAGCRTTGGGCTTTGGTAGATGGTAAGAGCTTTTTCGATATCGCCTGTTCCTTGGCAGATGACACCCTCAAGATAGGCTGTGAGGAGGATAGGCTCGGGTATCTTGGCCATGGATGCTTGGAGTTTACGTATCTCGGCTTGTTGCTGCCTGGCGGATGACCAGGATGTACGGCGACAGAGCGTGAATGCCAGATGGAGCCGCATGTACGCTGTAATCTCTTCGCGCCACTGCTGTTGTGTGCATGTGAGTGTGATGGACTTTGGAATCCTGCTCGTTTCTTTGTTCGCCCCTAGGAGATAATTAGTAGCTTCTAACAGGATCAGGAAAGAACACGTACAATCCAGGCGCCGGATACCCTCCTCGAGTATGTGCTCGGACTTTTGCCCATCCAACATGTTTCGATGTGACATTGCTAAACCACTCAACAGATATTCGACGGTACAGATATCCTCTCTCGGCAACCAATTGAATATTAAGACAAGCGAACCGTTCTCCTCTCTCCGTACAATGCCACCACGGCGAGTTTTACAGGATGGCATCCTAGCATGCGGAATAGGGATAGCAAAGGAACCATCAGCAGTCCAGTACCGATTATCATCTAAATTTTTCAAGGTATTCTGCATCGTGTGCATCTTTGAAAGGACTTGTGCGGGTTCAAAATGCTGCAAATGACAGCAGAGGTCCACGAACGATGTGAGAACGGCCAGCTGGTGCATTTGGCCAATCTCGGGGTCAAGCTGGAGACTCCTGACACCTGCCAAAGCTCGTTGAGCCTGCTCAATGCTTTCAGCATCGTTAGACATCTTTAAGCTGGTCAATGCTTCTAATGTGGTTGCGATAGCTAAGATGGCCTTGTCTCCATAGCGACTTGACAAGTAAAGGACGTGTTTGAGTTGACTGAGGGCTGCGACCAGATCTTGATGGGATGACAGCTCGAGATGCAAGGAAACTTTGAGAAATCGGAACGCGTAGACCCATGCAATATGTTGATAGGCCTCAGCATCCTTCATAACGCCGTCAAGAAATTTGAATGCTGCACGTGGATTCTTCTGAAATAAAATCCTTGCAAGGAGATGTTGCATATCATACTTGAGATCAAAGAAGCGATGCCGGTCACATATCGAGATTCCTTTGCTCAGAGATTCTTCAGCTTCCATGGTGTTTTCAGTCTCCTCGTAAAGTACAGTAGCATAGCGCAACCGGACCACAGCTTCTCTTTCAGGTGCCAAGGTATAACGTTTCAGCACCGCTTCTAGACATCCTAGTCCGGTGGCAATGAGTTTGTAATAGTTCTGCATTTCATTTTCGCGRTGTAGGATGTCCGTGATTGACCCATGTCCATATGCGGCTGCGAAATATTCTTCCGCCAAGGAGAGTAAAAGTAATTGGTAGTCCAGCGGTGGGGCTAAATGGATCGACTGAGCTGTACTCTGTCTATCGATGTATAATTTACTAGGGTCGACAAAGGGTGATTGCGGGGGAATTGATACTGCGTAGGCGCGCTGAGGTATTTGCTGCTGAGGAACTGGTTGCCGATGCTGAAATTCGGCCGTGACGGCGGTACGTATAGGGTTATGCTGGGAGGCCGCATGGTACGCATTGCCGTTCACGGGCGCGAGACCATCCGCTGTGGGTGCGGGTTTGGGTATAGGATTCTCGTATTGGGGATATTGTCCTCCGCGTGGTAAGGTGACTGGTATTTGCGGCAAACCATGGCTGTTAGATTCGTCGTGGTGAGGGTATGCCATGATGTTTGCTACTAATGTTCGTAGTCGATATCCTCGGTGCAACCCTCGCGCCTCCACCCTTTTTTAGACATCTTAATGGCCCTTCACTCCATTTCCGTGAGAATAATTCACCGTTTGCGGCGGTGCCTGGATTGATGCCGACGAGGCGCGGTAAACGCGCTAGTTCTGGAGGTACGTCACGCATAACTACCTACTTCACGATATTACTTTTACTCTTTAAATGATAGATACTTCTGTATATCAACATGCGGGAGGCTGCATGAGGTCCGGTCTTCGCCAAGGAAGAACGAGGTCCACGATTCTATTATTCTATATATAAATTTGTAGTCGTTACGTGGTTTTTGATGCCACATACCTCGGTGGATACGATTCATACATATCATGATATGCAAGCATTGCAATTTTTCCCTCAGTCTCTCTGAACATTTTTCGTTTGTTTCACTTCCGATAATAGCAAAGAGCTTCCATTTTCTCTTTTAGGATAGACCGTCTTGGGTTATCCCACCAAGTGAGCCCGCCCGTATCATCACTTAAGAGGAGCTCAGGATGGATGGTTGTGGTTTATGTAAAGAAATGAACATTCTATTGTTAAAATTCATATATCGCGCATATGCGTACTGATATTATTCCGCTTCTGAAACATACTGACTCATTCTAGGTCTGAGTCTTCAAAACGCCCAAAGTCTCGCCTACCGTAGTGGATAATGCTTTACATATCAGGGTAGGTACCAGCAACGTTTGAAAGCCCATGTCCAGGCCGAATTCTTTGAATGGCCAGTTTCGTAGCTCAGTTCCAATCATGCTATCGAGGCCGTATGCGGCGATGGACTTGCCATCGGAATCGAAGTCCTCGACCGACTTCACCTGGAGCGAAGTGCTTGCGCTCGATTTACTGAAAGTTGAGCCCAGTATAGCTATTGTCTTAGCGTGCATGTGTGTCTGCAGGCCACTCATCGAGAAGGTCCTGCCAGAAAGACTTTGGGCAGTAGCAGGAGTGGGGAGGACTCTATCAAGCTCGTCAACACGAAGAATCCGCGCAATCTGACTGGTGTGGAATCTAGCAGTGGTGCTTTTAGCAACGCCAATGGTCAACCACAACCAGAGGATCTCGTACACAATTGGAGTTACCGTTGCCGCTTTCCGAGCAGAGATAAAAATTCTGAAGAGCAGGAATGGGCGGTGGACCCTACTAATATGACCCCTATATTCCCCTGTCTGGCGGCGGGGACTAATGGGCGCCGGTGGCAGCACCATCAGGCACTAACCCCCAGCTAAATTGGCAACATTAGTTCCCTCGCCCGCTAGCGCCGTGGGGGCGAAATGATGCATAAGTTCAGGACAAAGCTGAAAAATAAGGAGCCAGATTGCATATACATTCTCGCCTCTCGATAAAGACAGATCGGTGTAGAGTCAGTTCATTGAGATATTCTGATTTTCATTACGTTTTACAGACGATCATGATTCTGCTACGCACTCTTGCCATAGGTTCCCTGCTCGCAGGCTTGGCCAATGCCTTCATCGCTTTCCAGACTACCTGCAGCTCTCCACCTCATCACGTTAACTGGGTGGCCTCTCCACAGGTCCGGGGAACAATTGACATACTCTGGAGCTGTTTCTCCGTTCTTATAATAGGTACCTGGACGATTCAGCATTTGTCTGTACCTCCTCGGAAGGAGCATGAAGGGCATTCTTGAAACCGTCATTTCGTCACGGATGCGCATTATAATGCTTTCGTAGACGACCTGCACTACAATATCACTAAGTTTAAACTGATGGCTGTAACTCTCCTAGCCCCAGAGTATATACTAGCCAAAGCGCTTGCGGAATGGTTAGCAGCACGGGATTCAAAAAGGAAATTCGGTCGGAGAGAATGGACAACCACACATGGCTTTTTCGCCAACATGCGCGGGTTTGTGTTACGCTTTGATGTGACCGCTGTGCCTAAACCTCTCGAGCCTTGTCCGCCTACGGAGTACGAACGAAGCTTTTTCACGCCTAGCCTTTTAGGTCACCCACCCTATATCCCACAGGATCTCAAAAGGGCCGAAATCGAAGAGATCAAGCACCGCTATGCTATCTGTGGTCCTGATTGTCAGAGTCGTCTTTCTGTCGCCCCAGAAACGGACCGAGAGACTGCAGCAGCCCGTGGATCAAGTCCTCATGCTCTGACTGCGACGAAGTCTGGAAACAACGATTCTACTGAGATTACAGTCGATCGACCAACCCAGCCTAATTCGACAGGAAAACTGGCTAAGGTACTGGCTCCACCAAGCAGCTTAGCTGATCAGCCAACAGATGACTTCATTGCCTTCCCACCCAGCATCCAGATCAATAGTCCAGCAACCATTCCGCTGGTGGAGAGACGTGAATACCACACGGATGCTACACCCACTGCCATTCCAGATGGTCATTCCTACTCGCTTCCATCCGCTACGGCACTTATCCAGCCACAAAATGAACCCAATCCCGAGAATCAACCCATTGATGAGGCGCTCCCACGGCATGAGGTGCACCCGCACCGCCCTACGGCCACTATTGCGCAGAGCACGGTGACGCTTATTCCCCATGAGAGATGGAAGGCTACCTGGGCACTATCGTCCATGCAAATGTACTACGCATATCAAGAAGGCCTTATACCCCTACCAGATGTTTCAGGGGAAGAATTGAACGACAAGAGCAAGGGTGATTCTCTCGTCAAAGGAGCCGCCGTCCTACAAATTACATGGCTTGTGGTCCAGATCATCGCTCGCACTTTTCAATCCCTAGCCATCTCCCAGCTTGAGATTACAGTCGTTGCGTTTGCAGCCTGCGCCATAGTCACTTACTCTTTACTCTGGCATAAGCCTCAGGATGTGAAAATGCCCATATACATAGACATCCTACACACTCTGACTAGAGAGCAAATTATTCAGTTGGCTGCTCGTTCAGCGGTCTCGACCTTAATGGTGCATCAATTTTGGCTTCACGGCGTAGCGATTCGTACCATGGCAGACAGTGTGTTCCCCTGGACGCCTGGAATTAAAGTTCAATTTCTAGGGATGAAAAAGCCTGTATATCTCAACCAGTTTCTCGTGGGCATCGGTCTTGGCGGCGTAATTTTTGGCGGCATCCACTTTGCCGCATGGAACTTCCAGTTCCCTTCAAAAATAGAAGCCATACTCTGGCGTTGTTCTTGCACTTGGCTTGTTGCCTTCCCACCCATTGGCATCACCATCTACTGCGTTGCCCAACACATTGCTAGAAAGTCCAAATTCTCAGACGAGAAATTGAATGGATGGCTCAGGCCGCTGGGTCATGTGACTCTACCCATCTACCTCTTAGCACGCTTGTACCTCTTAGTTGAGGTCTTCCGTTGTCTGGCTTACCCTCCGCCAAGTTTGTTCGAAGCTGTTAGTTGGCCGAGTGTCATTCCTCACGTTTACTGAATGAAAGCTTTGCCGTCAATCTGCGTCAAGTGCACTATTGCGATAATCGAGAAAGTATGAATTGTTGCTACAACATTGGAACCATACAACATTGAAACTATGGTAGCTTCTTTGGCTAGAGTATACGACGGAAATTAAATCAAATCAATTCCGATTCTGGTATGTAGCTAAATTTTAGTATTTATACAGTGAACACTATTAGTCCACAAAATAGTATTGGATCCTACAAGTACTACAATACCGCTCACTAAGGAGCGGCGTCGCTTTCCAATACAGTGGTGAAATCTAGAAAATAGTCAAAAAGATCTCGTCCAACGTTATCTTCTTAAATTATACCTATTATAACGATAGAGGCCTACTAATCTCTACCTGAGAGATCTGTTTTGACATCAATACTTTTCGTACCTGAGAAGTAAAGCTGCTGCATGCGGACTTCGTTGGGTTCACAATTATGCCTCGTCTGAATAGAGAGCCTTTATCTGAGGGTGGAGAGATCCCGCTATGACCGAATCTTTGTCGACCTTAGTAAGGACTCTGCAACTCTTAACTTGAGAGAAGTTCAAGATATATTCTTGTGGATAGGTAATAAAAGGTTGTAGGTGATAACACTGTACAATATATGTTTATTCAAGTGAGAAGACACTGCTCGTACCGAGCTCATTGATCTCTTTACGAATGTCTCATATTTTTCACTTGTCAAGGTCTCTGACTCAAGTCGCCCGTGGCTTACATTTGAAGTGCGTTCAGGGGGTCGATCATTTCTCCGCCTTTGAGGTTGGAGAAGGAATGATATTCGCAATTATGTTCAGACAAACTTAGTAGATAATAAGCTCTTTATTAAGATTAAGGACAGAGAATCGAATAGCTGCGCTGAGCTTAAAGCGAACATTGTTTAAGATAGAAGGCCTGACGAGTCTTTTTTTAGGTAAGGCTTATAGCACTAAATCTCACACAAGGCGTTTGAAACGAGGACGGCATTGGGGGACCTACGGAGAAGACTAAAAGCCGTGCCTGCTATCATGTGGTTGGCGCCGAAGGAACGATCGTCACAACCTCTGGTACATTCTCAGCGTCAATCGAGATGCGAGGGAGGGTGGCCAGGGACGGCAAGTTTTAGCTGAGAGGTGAGAAGTCAAGCAGGGGCAACCACGGCCAGAGGAACATCTTAAAGGGAAGGAAAAAGTCAAGTTGCAGAACACAACTGAGGGTAATAGGAAAGGATGTATGGGAGGATGTTAAAAGGTGCAATAAGAGAAAGGKTATAATAGAGCGACGTCGTTACTAAAACGTTTTCAACCTCATCGCCGCTTTTTCTCACGGCTTTGCCTTATCCCTTAAGTGGCTGCCGTCCACCTTTTAGGGGTATGATAATTCGCGGAATTATGCCGCTTAGCAAAACAACGAGCTTTTTACGTTTTTATGCCTTCTTATTCTACTATAAAGCTCCATCACCATACCGTAGTGCCCATCCGCCAAAGGAATCGAGAACGACTATCAGCCTTATGGAGCTCTACAGCTACCAGCCACTGTACTTCCTGAGCCAAGTCGAGTACTCCGTAACATCAACCCTAATCTGATCCTGTTAATCTCCCCTTGGCCAACTGTTGTTGGGGGGCCATATTCCCGCTTCACCTTCGAGATTGCTCAGCAGGAGTGGATGATGCTCTCTAGCGTTCTCGGGGTAGGATGGAGACTCTGACTAAGAAGCCTGCATATCCCTGTGCTTGAAGCGAGTTGCAATCTTAACGAGAAAAGGGAACAAATCTGACCCCAGTGGATGGTAATCACGCCCAAAGCTTGCAACAAGATATGATTCCGGTTACTCTCAGCCTACATGGCGTGCTCGTGCCACTCGCTTGGTCTTACGTACGCCGCATCTGTCAGCATACGATGGAAGATGAAACATCAGCCGCCCCCGCACGCTATATAACCTTGTACTTCTCAAAGAGACAATTAGTCAGTCATTGCAAGCTATCACTTCTACCCTCTCCTTCGGCCCCGGTAAGTACCCCGTGAGCAACAGAAGGCTTGAGATGGCAGCCCCTGAAGTTCACATTCTGAGCTATACTCAGAAGACAAGATCATCTTATCGGCCTCCAACGAGTTGTCGATGGACATTCTTTGGTAGAAGATATCTATACATTCAATTAGCTGGGTCTTACTGCCACCACTCCTGTATGTCAGGTGAGACAGTGTCCGGATAAGATTGACCTCTACCAGGTCGTCCCACTGATTTATATTAAGCTTAACGAGATATTTAGGTTTGTAGGTAAGCCTTAGTTAAGACTAACATAGGCTGGTATACGATGGCCCGTCTACGTGCCGGCGCCTTGCAGGAGGGAGTCTATGACTGACTACCCTTTGATTCCATCTCAACTAGAAATAGTAAATGCTGTATAAGCCGACATTGCGGCGACTCTGCATTCAGAGCACTGGACGCCTGATGTGGGGTCCTATTATGCGAGGATAGAGAGATGATATTGAGATTGCAAGGACCATCTTCGTTTCCCACACGACTTCGATTTGTGAACGTGCTATATGCTTCGATATTTATACTCCGCTGTCCTCTACTGGTGTCTATTCCATCTCCCAGACACTCTTTGATATTCTTCAACGTTTAAAACCAATCTCACATTCGTTTACTCAGCACTTTCCTTCTTTATCTAYCAGCATGCATCTCAAATACTCATTCACGGTGTCCTCGTCTCTGTGGCTATTATCTAATACTGCCGCTATGCCCACTGCCAGCAGTGGACCTGGAAATTCTTCCAAAGTGCTTTTATCTAACACCGCTGCCGTACCCCCAGCCAGCAATGAACCAGGAAATTTCACCAATGTGCTATGCAGTGACGGCGACATAGGGAACCCTAGTGCAAGCGCAGCACTTCGCTGGTCAGAGGCAGACGCTAGTGATGCCTGGGAGGCAGTCGAACGTTACTGGAATGAGAATCCTGCCTCCAACGGCCTCACATTTGTGCAAGCGGTCAGCCACTATTGGAACGGACCTGAGGGATGGAACTGTGGCGCCGTTGGAACAGACCCTTGTGACTCAGCACCACAGTCGTGTGGAGACAAGAGCAAGGCAAGCAAAGACATTGACACTCCGGCTGCATGGCTGATCTTACAATCGTTCTCCACTATTCATAACGTAAGTTTACCCTGACATTGGCAACAACCGTAGATTAACCTTACATAGTTCCAAACCAACCAATACAATGCCATGGTCGGCGCGGAGTCCGCTGTCCAGGGACAGATTGGCTCCTTCGCCAGTAACTTTGCTCCGATATCTGATGACAATTCGCAAATCGAAATTTTATTAGACATACTAGGAGCGGGTTTTTCACTCATTTCCGCCGGTGTCTGGAACAAAGGTCGGTCATCTTGTCTGAACTAGATGACGACGAAAGGCAGCTAACATCTAACAGTAATCAGCCAGACCATCACGGAACCTGACAACCTCGACTGGGCCAAAGATAGCGCCGATGCGGTTATGGAGGCTGGTATTGAGATAGCCAAAGATGCTCTGCCAGCGTAAGCGAGATTTTCCATCCCTAAAAATACCACAAACTCACTAATGCTCCAATCCTAGAGCTCAATCAGCTCTTCAAGCTCAAAACAACCTCGCCTCCTATGTCAGCCAATTAATCACTGCATGGCAAGGCATGATCTCAACTTACACAACCAACCTCTTCTCCGGCTCCAACAAAGCCCCTAGCCTCACCGACCTTAGCAACCTCATCGCCAACGGCGCAGCGCTCAATGACAACGCGGTACTAAATCCAGGTCTGGCGGACCCCGGCTTGTTTGATATGCAGAGTATCATAGAGAACACAATATTCGGCCTTCTCATACCAAAAGCATGGCAGACTTCCAACCAAGACGTTCATCCAGTAATCTTGTCCGTATCCCCCATCAGCATCGTCACTAAAATCTCAATTCACTGACTCCTTATCTACATTCCCAGACTACCAGACCCTAAATCTTCTGGCTGCACTGGCAACGCGTACTCCGGTTTTATCAGCAATTCTGTCGCATCCAGTAGCAGTGCCTGCTATAACAACCAAGCCTACTACCTCCTCAACGTCGCTGGCGGTCCATGCCCCGACAAGAAAGCCAAAAGAGAGACTGGACCTGGGATAGCCCCATGCGGTGCCACGTTATTAAGCGAGCTCCCAGGTATCAATACACTAAACGGAAATACGTGGGGAGGCGTCACAGTCACCAACTTCGTGGTCAGGTATGCTTATCCGCCTACCATATCTGATACTCGGAGCTACCTAACTGAACCATTGATATAGTGCCGTACAAGCCTATGAACTTAACAACAACCAAAACGGCTACCAGATGCCTAATTTGACAAATATCATCGACGGACAAGGCACGCAAGGGAATTTTTATTTCGAAAACGGTATTCAGACACCGGGATTGGTTACTATTCCGGTTTGTACGCTTGATGTAGTGTCAGGTAATTGGAATGACTATGGTCATAGGAACCCCAAGCCAGCGGGGTACCCTTGTAACTGAGCGGGCGAAGTAAACACACTCAACAACCTCGATGGTTGCATGGGGTAAATCAATCTGGTTGGAAGTCCGTTTGACTGGTTTAGTGGAGTAGCGTYCAGTGTAGAYCTCAGACTGTGGGAAAGGAGGTCTGACCGCATCCTTAGTTCTACCCTGTCATTACTGAATAATCCTATTAGTCGAGACACTATCGTCTGTACTTTCTCGAAGACATTACTTTCGAATTTCTTCAAGGGCAAAAAGAAACTGAGTGTAGGAGAATGGGAAATTCATACTACACATAAGAAATAGTTTTGACAGACGGGAGCCTTGGAAACTCCAAGGCTTTAATAAAGTAGATAAAGAAGGCTTAGAAAYTCTTGAAATCTTACAGCGTAAACTGCAACACCCCCTCGCTTTATCTCGTCCTTGCATGCATGACTCACGACCCATTTTCTGCCAAATTATGTAGATGGCGTAACAATTGAGCCACATCGTCCTTCTTCAACGCTGCTTAGAAATGCAGGAGACAGCATACAAGTAGTACGGGAATCCAGACCTTCACGGTAAGAGTTGTCTGAACACACTTTTCTTTTACCTGGAAGTGTTCTGGAATAGAAGTTTGCGAGTGTTGGGGAAGTATCGTACAGCATACCTTAGCCCCGATAGCTCTTGAGCAACAGGAATATCGTTTCCTCTGCGATAATTTTTGTTTGGTCTTAAATGGGAATTGAAGGATGTATTGTGGCAAAGTAGCGTTGAGACCTGATGAAGTCAGCCTCATATATTGTACGGCTGGACTGGTTAGGAAGATTACAAGTTAAGTAAGAGAAAAGCGMATAAGTCATGCATAGAACAGGGTGGTTAACGTTGGCTTTAACACTCATTGAGTTTATTTAAAGCAGCATATACCTTTCGATATGCACTTATTAAGAGATAGAGCATAAGTCATATCCAGAGAGCTAATACTTAACAGGTCGATCGTAATACTACCCCTAGAAAAAGAAATTGAACTTAATAACTGTGATATAACGATATTTGCTGCTCCAGAGAAGTTCGATAGGTATTGGACTCAACTCAAAGTTCCCTGTTATATACATGACTTATGCTCTATTCCCTTACGAAAAGCTATAGATAAGGACTGAAAACCTCGAGAGTGATACTGTCTAGGGGTATTATTAGTGATAACTTACTAAGTGTTAGCTCTATATGCATGAGTTATGCCCCATACTCTTACCATACTCACAGATCAATGGTAACATTGTACGGAACGACTTCGCATATATTGTCAATGCTAGTAGTCCTTGTCGTGGTTATCGTCATCGGACCACTTGAGGTTGAACCTTCCGTACTCGGCCACTGACTTGAAGAATCGCCCATGTAGACACCATTAGAGGTGTCTACTCTTTTTGCACCAAATCCAGATGCATCACCAAATCCAGAACCTTAGCGACGGTGAAGAAAGCCGAGCTGGTCAGACGGCGTGACTTGCTGAACTGATGCGCATGGTGCGGGATTGCAGAGAGTAATATGATAAACGCTGTTGATTCAACTAAGCGATATTGATCACAACTCTCTGAGGCGCAGTAATGGAATGTCTACTCTCAGCATCCGTTGTGGACACACCCTGGGAGATCTCGGAGTTCGGATTGGCAGCCCTCGAGCCTTGTCGCCTCAATCTTGCGCCGTCCAGCATCTTTCGACCAAGCCGAGTTTTATTGATTGACGGGCTGCGGAACTCTTCTTCGATTTCTTCCAACGCCTTGCCTCTTGTTTCGGGCATGAATATTGCTAGTATGATCAACGTGAACAGAGACAGACCTCCGAACAGAAAATAAGCACCGTAGGATGAGTGTGCGAGGAAGATCGGCGTGGCAAAGGCAACAAGCCAATTCGTGAACTATGTGGGTCAGTCCGAATATCATATAGGTCTTGAGGCTCTGGCATACAAAGTTCAAACCCTGAGCCACACTGTTTGCGGCTGCTCTCGTTTGTACGGGTTGGATTTCACTAGCGTAGATCTTGCCAACAATTCCCCACGTTGCACAGTATACCAGAGCGAAGACAAAGATGAAGAGAATGACAAACCATCTGCCAGAGCCGGATTTGGCGTGGACACTATCGGTTGCGTAGAGACTGCCTATAATGAACATGCAAGCCGACAAGCCTACGCCACCAGTAATGATGGAGGCTCTGCGACCCCATTTGTCTGCGAAGAGGAAAGCGGGTATGGAAATTGCTAGCATAACAATAGCCGAAACTCCAGAAGCAAGGAACGAAGCTGAGCTGTTGGAAAGACCAGCTTGAGCGAACAGGATAGGAGCATACTGGTGCGATTACAACTTCAGCGATAGTCATGGGTGGGTTCGGTGTTGTCAACTCACATAGAGAACGCCATCTATTCCTGAAAGCTGTACCATCCCCAAGACGAATAATCCAAGTATAGTCCTCAGTCGATACTTCTTCTGGAAAATGGAGCGTATTGCTTGCCGAATAGAGATATCTAAGTCACCCCGAGCGGTAAGCTTTGACATATCCTTTTCGACCTCTACACCTGAGATTTCTAGGCGGGCTAGCGAACGAACAGCATCTTCCCGGCGATCATGAACCAGGAGCCACCTAGGCGAAGATGGTAGGTAGAAGCAGCTAATAGCCAGTATGATGCCTGCACCAGCCATAAGGATGAACGGTAGCCGCCAAGATATTGACGAGTCGATATGTATGGACCCGTAACATGTGAAATAGCCAGCACAAATACCTGTAGCTGCCATGAACTGGGGAATCGAGACGAGCATTCCCCTACGCCTTGCTGGTGCAATCTCTGTGATGTATCTGAGTTGTAGAAGTTAACATGTAGAAGGAGAAACGCTAGTCAATGGCGTTAACAAGACATACACTGATACGTTCGAAAGCCATAGTCCTTCACCTAATCCTGCTAACGCTCTTCCGACGAGTAGCATTGAGAGCCCATCGCATGCTGCTTGTAATATAGCACCAAGAGTGAATACTGTGGCCCCTGCCATCACGACTCGAAGGTGACCATATTGGTCGGCCAGGTGACCCGCGAAGAACGCCGGGATAGCACCTGTCAATAGTAGAAGCGAGACGGTCAATCCACGCATTATTGGAGTCAAATTTCCTATCATGAGCTCAAAGTCTGGCATCGTGGTTACGGCTCCAATCGAACCTGTGTCGTACCTTGCCGTCGATCAGCTTGCTTTTCATAATCTTGGTTGAAAAGATCTACCCATTGAGCAGGCCGCCGATAGAGATGATAGACGAGGCTATCATCCACCCTGGCGGTTTCGATATAGTCCGCATTGCAGCTGATCTATGTTGTCGACGATTAAGTCCTAGTATAATCGAATCTGAGAAGAAGTCTAGTGCTTTGCCACGATATAAGTATCGTGAAGAACACCTAGAGGTGGATTATTAAAGTAGGAAAGTTGCCTTAGGAAGAAATTGGACCTCGTTCCTGGTGTAGATCGGACCCTTTGCTGTCGGATGGCGTTGTTCTCGGCCTCGATGCTACCTTAGTTACACCAGCATGATAAGAAAGGATTGAGGAGAAATGCCGTTTTGCACTATCTATGATGTAACTTCCCAGGGTAATTGGTCACATGCTCGGCCCGGATCTAAGGCAGGATTCTCCCGTAAATATAGGATTGATCGCGGTTTATGAACCAGGCCTACAAGCCTTCTCTAGCACGTCTCCGAAAAAATTACTCAATTTACCATTGTTGTCACACGTCCAGGGTTTTAGCTGTTCGATCACGACTTCCGGTTGCACTTTTTGAGAAGATGTTAAGTGAAGGAAATATTTCGTGACATCGTTTCAGCTTTCTGCTATCCGCAATAATGTCGATCTAAGATCGACAACTTTAGCGCTGGTGGCGCTACTTGTTCAGGAAACTTCCCTACCTGATGATAATATGAAACCTGCATTTGCATTTGAGGCTACTACTTCTGACCAGCGAGCTCATCAGCGAAGCTCGACAGAAGACCAACCAGTTCCTCTTTCTTTTCAAGCTGTATCCAATGGCCGCAATCTAGAACCTCGACCTTCGTCTGCTCGGTCCATTCTCTGGGACGCTGCTCCTGCATGTCTGCCCTCGTAGCGTAGTCCTTTGTTGAGACTACCAACATATTTGGTAGCGTAAGAAACTTCTTTTGATGTGGAATATCGGCTTCATCGGCATAATTGATACCTCGCATAGCAGATTTATACCTAAAGACACGTCAGCTCGACGACCATTTGAAGGAATTGCACGAGAACAGATATCATGGCTGACCATGTCAAAGGAGTGTTGTAGCCACTTCGCGCCATGATCTCATTTCGAACAGCATTCTCTTCTCCTGAGACCCACTCAGGGAGTGAGGTAGTCTTGCCATCAGCGATCCACTCCGCTGCTTTTCCTACAGGACAAAAGTCCGTCTTCCAAATCTCAGGATTTGTAGGGTAGATAAGGGAGAAAGCAGCTTGAGGCTAGCCATGTGTTTAGCAAGACTAAGATCCTTGAGCGGCTCATAGTCACGTTGCGATTGAACGTATCAGCCGCCCCGTCAGCGTTGAACCATTTCCAATAACCATATGTCGGATAGCCAAAGAGCTGCTCGGTAAGGCCGTTAAAGGCGTCTTGACACGTGTAAGTAGTGTGGGACCGGCCTTGGGGTACAGGGAGATAGATATACCGATATCAAGAACGAGCCCAGGCTCGTTATAGCCAACAGAGACAAAGACCGTACCGAGGAAGCATTCGGGATAGTAGGTAGTGATACGCGCTAAAAGCCCAGATCCCCAATCATGTGCGACCCCGACAACCTTCCCTAAGCCCTCTTTCCAGAGAAGTTCTGCCATATGGCCGCTCATCCTCTTCATCGAATACGCCTCAAGCTCTTCTGGCTTATCAGTATCACCATAACCAAGCAAATCTGGAGCCACGACGCCGTAACCGGCATCCTTCAGCATAGCGATTTGATGCCTCCAGTCCCAGCTCGAGCTAGGGAATCCATGTAGTAGGAGGAAGGTGGGTTTCTTGGATTGTGCAGCGGGTACATGGGCATAAGCGTATGTGGTCCCGTCATCGAGACAGACTGTCTTGCTGATAGAAGGAAATGCTTGTAGAGCCATAACGGTTGCGACCAATGAAGTATTCTTAAAGTTGGATTTGATGAAGTAGCAACTATCAAACTGTTTCATAGGAACCTTATGGTGGGAAGGATTTTGAGTACGATATGTTTCAAGACAGGAAGCCTTCAATGGCCTCTAGAGGGTGCCATTCAAGTCTTCAATATGCAATCCCCAGTACCATCCTGCTAAGGAGAGGCTCCACCACAGAATCTTGCTGGACCGGTGAAGATCGTCTTTCACATACCTCATGGACCGGACTTGGCATTCTCAGTACCTAGATCCGCCTATCTCCGGGGCCGCCTTCGGGTCGGCCACGCCACATAATAAAATGTCAACAAACTCCAAGAGGCCAAATATCTGCCCACCAGATCTAGCGGCTTTTACTTCGCGCGACGTCGTTCACGGTCGCACGAGTCTGAGTATTCTTGGATGACTCTGGGTAATCCTTCATGACATGGGGGAATTACTGCCTCATCTTGTCGACTATCGACTTGCAGAATCGTGGACTGGACTGTCCTCCAAGGAAAAAGGGTAAGGATGACGGTTGGGGAGTGATAGTCTGCTACACGATCCAGAACCACTATGAATATTGAGGTATAATGCATTGGAAAAAGGAAACCCTCTACTCAGTTACAGGAGCTCTCCCTCCCAACAGATGTCTCCTCAGCCGCCTCACTTGACTCATCAAGACCTGTCGACCCAACCCAAGACACGTTACTCCAAACATCACCGCTGCAATGAGAAAAAAAATCCAGATCCTCGGCGGATTCTTATATTCTTCCACATTCATCCCAAACACACTCGCCAGGAGACTGATTGGAATGAAAAGAAATGCCAGTTGGGTCAAACGCTGCACCTGACCCGCCTGAGTTATTCCTTTCTGCGACTCAATCAGCTGCATCGAGCTGACCAAGAATGTTGTCGACAGCTCGCAACTTCTGGCGAGCCGTTCGCACTGCGCCACTAGGTGTTTGACGTCTCTCTCCAAGGCGGCTTGGATTTTTGCTTTGTGTGCTAGCAACGTGGTTGCGTTGGCGGCAGGTTTGGGCCAGCTCGGGCTACCGCCTTGTTTGACTAGAACTAGATTATCTGATAAAAATGCTGAGGTGCGCTCGAGGAGGCTGGCGTCGAAGCGGAGTTGTTCGAGCGCGAAGTTGAGGTTCTCATTGCCGCCAGCGTCACTGCTGCTGTCGCCAGCGGATTTGTGATAAGAGATGTCATCAGCAAGAAAATTGATCAATTGGGCCCAAGCGAGGTTGGCGACGTTAAGGACGCTGCTGAGAATGAAGAAGGGGTCGCAAATGAGGAGGGCGTGATCTAGTTCAGAGGCTACTACAACAGTTTTGAGCGGGTGGAATTGGTCGAGGGTGGAGGCTAGGTCCTCCTCAAGTGCGATATCGTCGTGGGATTGTAGATCTGGGCATTGGGAGTTGAAGGGGGAGTTGTAGGCGAGAATAGGTATGGAGCCCAAGGGTCGCCCTGTCGTGGATTTACTGCTAGACCAGGGAAAGTGTCGATCGTCCGTCAAGCTTCGGCCATTGTCAGAGAGGTACACGCCTTTGATAGAAGAAGTTCGTTTCAGTCTTAGGACCGTCTCATGAGTTACTGGTGAAATGGGAAGTTGCCACTTACCTTCCCATCGATCATCGTCTCTTTTACATACGCCAAAAGATACCATTTGCTCCGCGCTGAAGAAGTTTGGATTATGGATATGAATTCTTCGAAAACGTGCAACGCCGAACTTTCTCTCGCTAAAGAGATCCACTTCGCTTCGCCGGCAGCTGTTCTGCCATTCTACACGTCGCTTGGCAGATACTTCAGCAGCTCCAGATTCCGTCAGCGATCTGACCAGATTGATGAACTGGACGTGCACTACGTTGTCCTGGAGCGACGGTAGAGCTGGTGGCTTGTAGTAGCTTTTCAAGTCTCGTGGAGACAACTTCCGGTATGGATCTAGGTGTCCAAGGAAGAGCTCTGGTCGTAATGAGAGCCGGGAGCCGAGCGATGCAATGCAATCGGGCGATGGGAAACCCTCGAGGACGGTGATTGTGACTTGCGGCAGTTTTCGAGGGGAGATTGTATTGGTTATGTTTCCATTCTCGATTCGAAAGGGAAAGTAGGGGATCTCTTCGTCGCAGCAATCTCTGTTGACGAAGACTTTAGGCACCTGTAAAGATGAGGCAACTCGATTTTCCACTGGGGAGCCTAGATACTCGACAAGCTGCTCGTAGTAGTGGAAGGAATCTGGGAAGCGGCGGTAGCATGCTCTAATGATCTTGATGTAGTCGTTGACGTTGTTTTGCCTGTATGACGAAGTCCATGTTGCTGTATGCGAGAGTGAGTGTCCTTCCATCTATAAGTTTGGGGGGGCGGGGGGTGAATAGGCCTCAAAAGGCTGGCAACTACGGCGGAGTTAAAGTGCTTCCAAAATCGAAAGGCCCATTCGTCGGAAGAAAATTTTGCACTATTATACTGGGCAAGGCACAGGCGACTGAAGAGACTCACAAGATTCCGTCGATTTTTTTCTGATTTGAGGCATCTTTGATGCCCCCAGATCCTCCGTCGCTTGAGTGTGATGCGCAAGGCTGAGAAGCAGGCACCAAGTGGCGAGGTTGCTAGGCAGAAAATTACGATTGGATGGCCGGTGTGGGCACGATGTCGACTAAAACCGCATCGAGGGCTAGACAACAAGCCGCATAATTGGACAAGGAGACAAGATGTACCTTCAACTATCAGAAGAGCACGCCCGTCAACCACACGTCCTACTGATATAGCCCTACAGGGCTGGCAGCTACGAAGTAGAGAACCTAAAGCGATCTAACCTAGGGGGTGCTATTCGGTTGAAGGGTGCATAGGATTAGTAAGTGAACTCTACTCAGTAAGTGTAATCAGTAATTCAGCTACTATTTTGTCGCAAACGTCAAACGTGGAGGCTTTTGCTGCTGAGTCAATCTTGGCGACCCTGTTGTGGGGTTGACCACCATGCATATCACCGCACAAAGCCACTCGGAAGTAGAAATTCTTGGCGCGCAGAAAGAATACAGCCCCCGCCCCAGTCGCTTGCATACAGACTAGAATAAGCAATGGATACTCTAAATATAGGGCACCGAGGCTTCAGGATAATCTCATCAACAGGCTATTGCAAGTCCCCAGAACGGTTCAAAATCTTATCAATGCCCAAGTGTCAAGCTTGCGTGCGTTAATCATCGAGTCCAAAACATAACAATATCGTCATATGCTACCTCACTTGTGACGGGTTCCCATTTCTCTGGTGGAGTCAAACCCTGCCTCATCTTCTCCGCCCGCTCAATCTCAACACGACCTTTTGCAAGCTCCCCTGTATCCTGGTACAGGCAACCAAGCTTATACGTGGTCCGCGCAATCTCGTTCTTGAACAAGGTGCTATGGTCTTTATAGATATTCATGGCTTGGTCAAGCATCGTCCTGTGAGTAAATCAGAACTAATCATGACCCTTCCATAGCATGTGAAGCAAATTGACTGCGACAGTGTATCTTACTTTGCACTTGCATACTCGTGCTTGCGGTGCATATGCCAGCCCATCTTATGATATGCATCGGCGGTCTTGTGGTGTCGTGGTCCAAGCGTAATGTTGTAAAGACGTAGCGCTTGAGAATGGGTATCGTATGCATTTTGATATTTCATCGCTGCCTCTTGCTCCTTGCCTTCATTTACAAAAGCCTCGGCTTGAGCAATCTCGATGTTACCAAGCGCAAAAAGAGCTTGCCCAGTCCTCGACAGCGGGTCAGAACCAGGATCAAATGGCTAGCAGAAGTGGATCTCACCTGAAATTTGTCGTGTCATTTCGATCTTTGATGATCCGTGTGACGGTCTCTTCTGCCTCGGCCAATCTTCCTTGCAACCACAGACACGTCGCCAGATGGGTGGTAAAAATCTTTCGGTCGCCGGGCACTTGCTCCCATGCCTCCAGACACATACGGTAGTATTTTTCGGCCTCGGTGTATCTGTGCAAGCCCAGCAGTCCATTTGCAAGCCGTCCGAGACCGAAGACCTCGTAGATGCTAGGTCTCTGTAACTTTCCGCTTTTGAACACTTTCTGTAGGTATTTCCATTGGTTCGAAAAGTTATCGTATGCGCCTTGGAACTGGTTTGTTTCAGTGCACAGGGAGCCAAGGCCGCCATAGATATCGGCAAGAATGAGGTCGCCTTCTTGGTGGCCATTTTCGACGTGCTTGAGGCAGTATTGTTCTGCTGGCTGCAGGATATCGGCAACCAGATCGAGAAGACCCCTTTCATAACAGAACCTTGTCTCCATTAGTCAGGAATAATGCTATCATTCCCACAATATAGGAGCCTACCATCCACCTTCATACAGCAGCTTTGCCAATTCCCAGTTCTTTTCCTCTGCTGGTACTAACGGTTCGCCTTGTACGCACGAAATGACATAATACTGGCATAAGGACTGCACATGAGGCAGAAGAACTTGCTGCTCGGGCCATAAAGATGGATTGTGTACCGCATTTCGCGGGGGCACCGGCCATGACTTTTTTACCAATGACAGGGCGATTCCAAAGTTGTGCTCCCTTTGTCCTTTGCTCATACGCAGATGACATGAGGCCTGGACCAGCCGGTGCATTGAGATCTCGCGTAACTCTTCGTTCTGAGTGACCAGTGAGCTACGTACCAACGCTGTCTTGCACTTGTGAAGTTTGTTGGGAGTGCTGATGAAATGTAGCCTTGGATCCGAGGGACCTGACGAGCATTGAGAGAACAGCCGCATCTGCACACGATCTGGATCCAGAAAAGCCGCGACGTACATTAGATTTTGCGGCTCTGACAACAGACGATCGAAATTCATATTCCATACCGTTCGAAGCGAGTAATTATATTTCTCTTTCTCTTCTCTTGCTAATCTTACTTCTTCCGAATCTTTGATCAACTCACTGTTGTCGTACGCTTCCAGAAAGCTAGAAAGACTGCAAACATCTTGCACAATGAGGTTAGCAGCGTATTTTATACCTAGAGGAAGATAGCCTATTCGCTTTACAATCACTTTCGCCGCCACTTCTTCTTTCTTGAAGTTGTCCCTCGAGAACGATTTGCTGTCGAGATTGTCTCCTGTCTTGGTTTGTCTACCGGGAACGCAATCCGGATAGTCTTCGAGTATGTTTTTAGACTGTTCAGCCAAGTTAGATCCTGTAAGACTGAAGAGCAAGTCGACAGCGCTTTCTTCGTCCAGCTCCTTGAGCTCGACGCCTCCGAATTGTTTCACAAGGCTTTTGTCTCGGCTGGTGATCAAGATTGAACCTCTGTCTGTCGCAGGCCAATACTCCTGTAGGAGAACTTCATTGTCAACACTGTCGGCGTTGTCAAACACGAGTAGCCAGCTTTCTCCTGATGTATAGGTTATCATTAGAAGAAACTCGTGATGGAATGTTACAGCTTACGAGTATTCCTCAGCCAACTATGCAGAAGTTCTCGGTTCGCGCTTTGATCTGACGACATTTCTGCCCGCAGCCCCAGCTCCACGGTGAACCTCGAAAAGGACTCCGCCAATTTAGCTAGCGAGTCTGCATGCGCCCACAAAATAACGCGAAAATCGTCTTTATGCTTGAAAACATACTGGATTGTGGCCTGTGTCTTACCCATCCCCCCTAATCCACAGATGGCAAATGTTTTCTGACCAAGCGATTCATCTTGATTCTGGCTTAGTGCAATGTGCATCTGTGCCAAAAGAGACTTTCTCCCAACAAATTCTGGATTTTCCTGGTAAGGGGTTGTGACGAAGCACGGAAGACGAGCTTGCATGAGTGAAATCTGAGGCAAGGAATCCATTAAAGTGTCCGAGGCCTGTGTTTGCTGATCTTGGCTCCAGATTAAGCGAAAAGCGTGAAAATGGTTCAGTGGATTCTTTTACTCACCTTGATGGACGTTCCAGCTCGAACAGTCGCTCTCAAAATCTCCGAACTCATACTTTGAAGCTGCGGTTGACCGGCGAGATCCGAGTGAAAGGACGACGGGCATAGACGAAGGCGGAGACGTATCAAGCACCATTTTTGCGATCGTCTTAGCCAACACTTCATAAAAGGGATCTGGTCTACTGGGGAAAGTGGAAAGGCGCCCATGATCCAGTCCGACCCCAACAAGGTCTTCCGAGTCCCAGCCCAGTGATGCCAGATTCTTGGGACAGAGCTGTAGTCCGTCAGCATCCAGTCCGCTTTTGGATTCACGTGAGTGCGCACATGTGCTGATTTTGGACTCTTCCATCTGGCTGAATGGTATACTGTCGAATTAAGCTCGAAAAAGCTCTTGACAGGGAAAGATGGCTTCAAGGCCCGGAAATCTTGGAGTATCTGCGTCACAACGTTCCAATCGCCAGATCTTTGAAGCGATTCTACCATAGACTTTTCCTTGGCCGTGGCTCGAAGCTCCACGACCGCACAGCGTAGCCATGAGTCTTCAAATTGTGCGCTTTCCTCATTGTGGAGAGCAGCCAGGAAGATAATACCCAGTGTATTATCGAATATCTGTCGGAATTCGGGAAGCCGGCTTGCTTCCAATAAGGCCTGGGTAGTGTTTAATAACTGTGAAGGTAATGCACAAAAGCTGATACGTCATTACCTTCTTTAGTATCAATGCGCCCAAACCATAGGCTACAAACACGATTGGCCTTCTCGATTCATTGACTCTTTCTCTGCGATGGACGAGAGCAATGAGCAAGCCCAGAAACAGATCTGAAAGACTTTTCCAACTAAGATTAGACGATGCTTGACCAAAGTCGTAATGGTATGACATTATTCTCGCTCCAGGAATCTGGTGGCTCAATATTTCTCGAAGCCATGTGCTGTGATCTTTGAGCTTGTACTGCGGGAACAAGTCTGGCAGGCCAGGGATGGCTACAAGGCTGAGGGTCGCAAGTGTAAGTAAATCGCCGAACCCGTATAATTTGAAACCCTTACTCAGTAACAGGCTCCCGTACCCCATCGTAGATAACTGGCAAAGAAGGCATAGTGAGGATCTGGATCGCAGTGGCATTCTTTGGCTGCAAACACTGTCAAGTGATTTCGCATTGCTGGCGTTCGTCTCACACGATCATGAGTAGCTCCAAAAAGTTGCCCTTCCACCAGCATTTTAGGACTCTGGATTGGGTAGCATGCAACCATCCATATTGTCGCAGTAGTTAAGGGCTCCGCAAGCAGCCAACCGGCCAAGCTGGACTAGTCCGACGCGTAAGCTAATAAGTATGGATGCATAATGTTGGTCTAGATAAGACACCTCATCCATGGTACACGAGGGTCGACGGTCTGGATTGCATGCACATTCTCGAGGCCTGTCAGTGCCGCTCCAGAAGAAGAGTGTTGCCATCAATACCCGGGGCTCGACCGCTTTCTCGTTCGTTGGGAAGCCATAGCGATTGGTTAGTTGTCGTTCCTTACCAAGCCTGGTGCAGATGGCACCACCATAATTGGTGGTTAGTGCTCGATGCACCGGCGCGGGCGGCGACTCAGAGGGCTCACCTATCAATTGCATATACCCCTCGACCATGAAAACCCCCAAAGACACCCTATAATTGGTCGCCTCGGCAATAGAGATAATGCCCCGAGCCGGCTTTCTTTAACCCATATTTTACTTCCTATAGGAACGCATAAGGCTATACTGTTGAGGTGTGTATAGGAGAGCTGAGCATCTGGCCAACCAATGCATTCCCTATAGCTTTGCCCACTCCCTCTCTACGCCTTGACCACAGGAGCACTAAAAAGACACGTCGCATCCCGCAGGGATTGATGCAACCCTTGTGGTGGAGGATTGTCTACCTCTTATCCTTATCGATGCATGTCGTTAAGACTAGCAGCACGATCCCATGGGTTTCCCCCAATCAGACCGAAAGAGCTGGCCGCGTGACCAAACAAGCTGCATATTTCGTTTCCGAAGAGAAAGGAATGAGGTTCTGCGCGGGGAGGCGATAAACAATCGGATAAGCGAGGTGTGTCGAAGTAGGCCTTTTTCAAGCGGGGCATCTCTTACCGATCATCGACCTCTTATGAGCCTCGTCCGTCATTTTCTCTTCCCACTGCTTTTCTTCTCACAGTTCACTGTCTTTCGCCTCAAAGTCAATCCTCTCCCCGTCCCACTACACACAAACAACCTAGAGATACACCATAACATCCCGCAAGTAAGCTTTTCTACAATATATGGCATTCTGAAAAAAATTTTCAACTCGCTCTAACCCCTTGTATAGACTGTACCCATCAGGCAGAATGGCACCCCCAACCAAGACGCCAGCCACGTCATTCTCTCAGCCATGGAAAGCATGGTACTGCGCTGCAAACCTTGAAAAGGTCAACTTGGCTAAGGCAGGCCACTGCGTGGCCCCCAATTCACCCAACAATGCCCCGATCCCAGGATATATGAACGATCGCGTTGCGAACGGACCTAGTGATGGTTGAGCTTTTGGTGTGCATGTATTTCAGGACATTGGCAGCTTGATGATGTCAGCATTGGTATTGCCAATAGCTATTCATCTTTGAGATGACTGGTCATGAAGCTTAATGTGGATTCGTTGGAAACGAAAGAAGCGATGATATTTCTAGTGTATGACGAATCGACAGACTTATGAGAATCCATTATCTTTCCATATATCTCGCAACATTCCTTTCATTCGAGAAATTGAAACCCCAATTGAATCTAGAGCATTGGATCGGATAGCTTCACTTGCTTATTAGCCGTGCTAGAATGTGCAAAGTATGGCACCTCAGACGTTTCCGCTTCACGACCATTCTCATTGTCGGCCACATTTCGGATGTTCGTTCCAACATGGAAAGTGAATTTTCCACTTAGAACCTCAGTAGGCCATGAAGCAGATTCAAAAGCTGCCTGAACAAGCCTCATCAGCATCAGATCACTGCCTGTAAGAATGTCAGTCGGTCAAATTTGCTAAGCATTATGATCTACCTTTGGCGCCAATAAGTGTTGTTGCAATTGGGCGGTATTCTGTGCGTCCGCTGAACCTAGATTCGTACGGATTCTGGCCAACTAATGGCGGTTAGCTGCTAGAAAGAGTAGCTTGAGATGTCACATACTTGGGAAAACAAGCTGTGGAGCTCCCAGGATAGGTGATATGAATTTCTCGCCAATGGAACCGGAGGTCGAAGGAGCTCTGTCCCGTCTTAAGTTCATTGGCTGATATCTGAGCTTGGAAACTTACTCATTCGGCGAGTCGCGATACTTTGGCGTTCCCATACCATATGGCATGATCATAACGGCATCTGAGAGGGCATCTGAACTGGTGGACATGACATTTCCTTCAAACCAGTCACGAAAGACGTCAAGCTCTGCCCACCCCCGTGCGTGTTCTTCCTTTGTAACGGCTTCTCCAACCGCCCTAAGATAGCATTCAGTAATTTATACCGCACGTCTAGCCTGATTGAATAGATACCATCGAAATGTCGCAACAGGTCCAACATAAGGATTCGCTCCTGTCTTACGTCGATAGTCCCGTCGAAAATTTTCATATGAATGAAAGTACTCATAGCACATTGGCCAGAAAGCACTCTGATCATATTAGTAATTTCGCGGACGCAACGTAAGGGAAAGCATACCTTCGCCATGTACTGTTTGAGGGGTTTTCCTTCAGCTACTGCTGGTGGGCACTTAGCCCATCGTTCTTGTAGACTGAACTCGACTCGGTTGACACCTAAAAACCTCTCAAGGACAGAGATGAATTCCTCAACCATTGCTTGCTGATTCGTGTTGCTATGGGGAAAGAAATCGGTTGGATACAAGATCCTTTTCGGGAACACTCTGCTGTCTATCAGGTCCAGGGTGTTCGACGCGAGGTAATGCAAATTTTGGATACTACGGCTGAATAGGCCAACGACATCGAATCGGCTACATGCAAAGTCATTGAGGCCATGTTCGAACATTTAATGAGGAGAAGACTGACGGACTGACGGGAGCTATGCCTTCCATGGTAGTAGAGTTGAAAGAAGGACGGAGCGAAAACAAACCGTTCGCAGTTGCAGGTGCCCGAATACTACCACCAGCTAGGGAATGAACATTAGTCATGAAAATTCAACCAAGAAGATTGTACTTGCTATCCGCTCCCATCGAAAAGTCCAGCCATTTATATCCTGCCATCGACGCTGCCGCTCCTGTGGAGCTGCCAGATGGGCTCTGGTATCTATCACCACGCGGATTGAGAGGACAATGGTAATCGATCCACATATCTGTGGGTTCGTCTGCTGATGCGAAAGCGGTCATCTTCGTTTTTCCAACAATAACAGCTCCAAGGGATATAAGTTTTTGCACGTAAGCCGCACTATTCTTTTCTGGACCGTATAGTTGAGTGTAAGCCATATTCATCATTGTGGTCTTCACTCCTTTAAGATGGTAGCAATCTTTAAGACCGATTCTCCAACCCGCCAAGGGTTTCATCTCCGAGGGATCGAAGTATAATCGACTCGGAACTGCAATATGTTTGAAGATGCCGTCGGGTGCTAGGCTATTGAGTGGGTAGAATCTGGGTAGCTTGGTAAAGTATTCCTGGGATAGGCAAGCAGCAGCACACTCACTCATTTGGAGTAATGACATCAGTTGGTACTGTCGGAATGATGAATGCGTCAAGGTTGTCCTCGTACAAACGCCAGGCTTGATGAATACTATTGTCTTCTAAGAAGTAGGGTCCGGATGGAAGGGCGTCACTGTGGCTTTCCACGTGCGATTGAAAAACATCCTTGACATGCGGATATGCTTTCAGCCTCGAGGCAAGTCCCTCGACAAATTGCCCGGCCGGTGCTTGCAAGACCAGGGTATCCTGGAAGTAGATTGTGAAGACATCATCGATCCTTTTGAATGACTCAATGAGTTGAAGGATATCGTCAGAGCTTTTGATAGAATCGTCTACTTTGACTACAGTGGCTGGGATAATGATTGAAGATGAGCTGCCGTTGAGAGTACCCTAAAGCGATAAGCTTCGTATACGACAGTGGTTGGACTGACATACGACTACTTGCGGGTGTACATAGTAGAGCAGTCCTCCAAAAGCTTGAGTGGTCAAGGTTTTGGCGGAGAATGGGCTCATAGTGATAGGACCCCTAAGTCTTCTGGATATCACCTGGAGCTGAGAAATGCTAGACGGACGGCTTGAAGGTGGTTGCCTGTATCTTATGTCTGTCGTAATTGCCAATCCCTGATGATGGGCTGTGTTTTTTCTGAAGTGCACTGCCCCCTTGCCGTGTACGGGCCGTTAGTATGGGCTATGAAGTCTAAGGCTATGGCCTACAGCACAGTTCATTGACCTAGTGTCGATGGGTAACAACTCAGTGGCTACACTATTAGCCTCGGTAGTCCGTTTAAGCTACAGCTGCCCTGTGCTTCTACCGTTGTATCAGATGCGGACACGTAAGAAGTGACCCACATACTAGGTCGCGTCGCCTTGCTGTTTATTTATCCCTGCAAATCCCTGCATATCGTTCCCAGAGTGCCGGGAGCGGGGCTACTCAGGCGACTTGGTCAGGCTGATCTGAGGTTCTCGTTCTCCGCAATCAGAACGAGATTGGAGGTTTACTGTTGGCTTAGACCCTAAAAACATGGACTTCTGCAGTCCTGTAGCGTGGGCTTTGGCCAGCTGCTCCATTCATGGTCATTATCGCGTACTCTAAATAAGAGAGTACTCGTTTTCAAGTCTCGCCGCATTTGTTCTCGTCTCGTCCGATTTGGAGGTATCGATATGGCCGCTCGGAGCGTTTCTGCACGTATGGTCTACGTCGCCGACGACGAACTGTACGAGACCGAAAAACCATACGTAATCTCATTCCCGGTAGAGAAAATTCCTGGAGCCAAATCAACAAACCACATCTTCTGCTATCAAGATGTAAGTGTAATAGATGTCAGATCTCAACCCGAGCATGAGGTTGGGCTGGAAATATCTGGCTTCTCGTTCGTCAAATCAAGCCTTCGTTATCCCATAGCATCATTTGAATCGTCTGCATTCATTCAATACCAGTATTTTGAAGACATGCGACGATTACTGTATGAAATATTCCCATGGTACACGCTCATCGTTTTTGGTGATTCCGTGGTAAGCCAGCCCTCCTTGGATCTCCCGCACAACCACAGCCTGAATCTTCCAGCATCGCAAGAGAAGTCCTCTCTTCCCCAGCAAGCCCGGGGCACCCACCGACTATGCACAACCTCTCACTCTGCCACATCTTGACTATACTGTCTCCAGCGGTCAAAAGCGACTTGCCCAAATCGCCGCAGCGGATGGATTAAAGAACATTGACGGACGGCTCTACGACCAATTGAAGTATACTTCCTCATCAATCAATATTGTTCCTTCCAGTTGACTCTCATACTTGTAGTATTTGGCGAGTGCTTAAGGGTCCAAACAATGATTGGCCCCTGGCTGTCTGCGATTATCGTTCCATAGAAGATACCGACATTCTCGCCAACGATGTCATCTCTCTTGATGCAGCCAGCGAGAACTATGTCCTCAAGCCCAACCCATTACATAGGTGGTACTACATGAGCAATCAAGATGTCGAAGACGTCCTGATATTCCGCAATACGTCCTCGCCTGGGACTATGAAGCCCTGTGAGTCTGCTTCTGCGCTCCTCCTGATCTAACATGGACGACTGATATACATCACGAGCAGGTGCTTGGCACGCCGCATTCTCGCCACTTACGAACGAAAAATATTTATCTGAGCCGAGACAGAGCATTGAGCTAAGAGTCTTTGCTTTCCGTGATGACTGATTATGGCAGAGATTTTTCATAAGGCCAACCCCAAAGACACCCAGATCACATAATCTGGGGCATACAAACCACGCGACCTTACACTATTGCCTTTTCAAAATGCGAGCTTCGGCTGTGTCTGTAGTATCATGTTGAACATCAGTATGAAGTCCAATGCAAGCTCATTTAAGGCTTCCCATTTGCCTTTCGCCTGGAGTACTGTTGTATCATTCTTTCGAGAGCCCTTAAATGCATGTCGACAATTCGTATAATACGACTGAACTTTGAATGAGCCGAAATCGAGCACGATTACGCTGCGAGAAACTTCTATGGTCTAGATAGCGGGATGAGCGTGTGTCCTTGTGAGAGATCGTGATTTTAGTGAAAGACCACGGTCCACAAGGCATCAATTTCGGAGAACATTTTGGAAGCCCCACGTCGTGGAGAAAGCCACCCTATACCGTTTGTACTTTTGTTGATCGAATTTTCCATCCCCGGTCTGCTTCACCATAGATCCAGTTTTTCAATGAGTTAGGGCGAACGTACCAATGTTAGCGTAGACCAAGAATTACAATGTGTCTCGGATCTTTGGCAAGCCATAGTCCTATGTCTACATCGGCGAGAGCGCGCTTATATTGTTTGCAATGAACTTAAATGCAGAATGCAAGACAGTCTGTCGGGAGATTAACAGCCTTCCCCCAAGGCGGCAGCTCCCCCGCTAAAGCGGCAGGCCCCTACTCCTACCTAGGGAGCTTCGACCGATCGGCGGTGCTGCTTGCCGAGACTTGAGCGACTCGCTCTTGTAGATATTGCTGTAGACAACCCTTTATTTACAGTCATGGATATCTGGCGCCTCCTAGGCTACTCGCGCACCTCTTTCCACACCCACTCCTCCCCAATTGACCTCCACCCCAAAGACCCCACTTCAAAACCTATCACTCTACTCGACCTCTGCAAACAAATAACCCCACTATGCCGCCTAAATCCCTTCCTCTTCAACGGCCACCTCCAAACATTCTGGACAGCAGTAAAAAGCTACGACATACCCATCTACTACAAACGCCACATCTTCTCCGCTGAAGATCCCACCTATGCTGGAACATTTGCTGTAGATTTCGTGGTTGAAGCTTACAAGGATACAGATGCGAGCTTGCCGCCTAGAACGACTAATTATACGGACAATGAGTTCGAAGATATTGGATCTATGGATGATAGGCCTATGCTCGTTACGCTGCATGGCTTAAGTGGAGGGTCGCATGAGATATACCTACGGCATGTGCTGCAGCCACTGGTGGAGTCTGGGAAATGGGAAGTTTGCGTGGTGAATAGTCGTGGCTGTGCGGGGAGCAAGATTACTACTGGGGTCCTTTATAATGCGCGGGCGACATGGGACATCAGACAAGTGGTGAAGTGGCTGAGGGAGAAGTTCCCTAATAGGCCGTTGCTTGGAATTGGGTTTTCGTTGGGGGCGAATATTCTTGTCAATGTACGTACGGTAGTTAGGAATACATTATGGGGATCACGTCTGATCACTGTCTCTTTGTAGTATCTGGGTGAAGAGGGTGAGAAGTGCGAGCTCAAGGGTGCTGTGGTGTGTTCAAACCCATGGAATCTCGATGTGAGCTCTGTTATACTCCAGTCGACGTGGCTCGGGCTGGAAGTATATTCAAAGACTATGGGGACAAGTATGAGGGGATTAGTTGAGCAACATGCCGAGGAGCTTGGTAAAAATACCCGGGTTGATCTTGAGAGAGTTCGAAAGATCAAGTATTTGTTCGAATTTGATAGGTAAGGAAGGCCCTTGCACTCGACTTATTCTTTTAGGTTTAATGCTGTTGTAGAGAGCTCCAAGGCCCAACTTGGGGATATCCCACTGAGGGAGCATACTACCGAGATGCATCTTCTTGTGACTCCCTTCTTGCTGTCAGGATACCACTTTTGGCCATAAATGCGGAAGATGACCCTGTACGTCCCAAAATGACAGCATCACAAAGTAACATTTGCTGAAAGGCTATAGATCGCCGTGAAAGAAGCGATACCCTTCGTCGAGTTTAAGCAGAATCCATTCGCGGTACTTTTGACCACCGCAATGGGCGGTCATCTCAGTTGGTTCGAAAGCGGTGGCGGAAGATGGTTCGCTAAACCAGTACGTCAGAATATGCACATTGATCGAGTTTGGGATAAGCTGACTACGAGCTTAGGCAAGCCAATTCCTCATGAAATTGGCCCAAGACATCAACCTTGATAAGTTGTCCCACCCAATAAGTCCCCTCCACGATGGTGAAACGACCTCAGCAATCTTCAATCCTATGCGTCGGAAGCTCCAGGTCCAGAGTGTGCCATGATATCTTCCTCGTGGAACGTCTTATAGATGTTTGTATCCCATAGAGGCTAGACTTCTGTAAATCTTTTCTCAAGCAAATGAGACTCGTTTGCGACTGGTTCTGGAGCCCTTTGGCGCTTTGGAGGCACTTTCTGCTGGCTGAACTTCAACGGCCATGTCTAGCTTCCTCTTCCTTCTCTTGCGCATAGAATCCTTAGTCTCTTCCTGAACCACAATCAGCGCGACCATCAACGTATCTGACAATCTCTCGTACCAATTTAGACTTCCTCTGCTCTTGCCTGGCTTCGGCCTCTTTCCGGCGGGCTTCTCTTATTTCTTCCATTTGCCGGCTCTTCATTATTTTGCTCTCAATCTGACCCTCTTTATTCGCGTTGACGATAGCAAGGATGGTCATCATGCTCTCCTGGRRTTGAAAGCTATCAGCCTGAAAGTCTCCGTTTGAGTGACCCGGCTACTGTCGCACCTCATCATCGACGAATATCTTGCCTTTCTTCTTGCCCTTGGGCAAATCTACACCGACAGGAGTAATCATATTGAGCTTCGGTATCCCTAGCTCCTTATCCGTGTAGACCCTCTTCTTCTTCTTGGCTGGAACGGTTGTGGATTTGGTTTTCTGCTGTTTGGGTGGTGGGAGTTTCGTTTTTTTAGAAATTCGGCTTTTCGATTTCGCTCCAAGCGCATCAGGTTTCACCGTACCTTTTGTACTTTTGGTCGATGATTTTACTGTCCTGGTAGGCCCCATGGTCGTATTGAAATTACTATCACAAGGACAGCTTCCATTTAAGATACCTTACCTACAAGTGTGTAGTTGAGAAATTCAAGGTTGGGGCTAAGATACCCCAATTTCAAAAATCTCGGCTCGTTTTTTGACAAAAATTTTCGAGCGCGCGCGCGCGAGCAGCCATTTCTAAAATATGAAAATCCTTAATAACATCACAACCACTTAATATTATCTTATAAAAATTTCAGGATATCTTCTTCTTGATATTAATAAGTAGGCCTCAAATTTTGAAGCTTATTAAATAAGCTAATATTAAGCAAGTATTGAATTTGTAGTTTTTAGTAATTTTTAGTGGGGTTTAGACGTGGGGTTGGTTTTTACCCCACTAAAAATCATCAAATATCAACAAAGCTTAATATTGGCTTATATTACAGGCTTTAAAGTTTAGGGCCTACTTACTAACATCAAGAAGAAGATATCCTGAAATTTTTATAAGATAACAACAAGTGGTTGTGATGTTATTAAGGATTTTCACATTTTGGAAAATCGTGCGCGCGCTCGATTTTTGATTTTCCAAACGAGCCGAGATTTTTGAAATTGGGGTAAGATAAGGTTTTGTATCGTAGTTCGAAAATGACTACCTTACCTTATGACCATACCAAGGATTTCATAGGCACAGTATAAATATGCACAGGGGGACGTTTAATAGTTAGATTATTGAAATCTGTTAAGGTGTGGAAAGCTCTATCTAAGGGTTAGAAACCGCTGAGGCTATCATGACTAAGGGTCACATCAGGAACAACTGATCAGGTGTTAGCTCTATATATATGGCTTCCCTCCATTCCCTTACACCTTGAACGTTATATCAAAGATGATCGGATAATTCTATGAGAGGAGACTTGCAGGGTATCTAATAAGAGTCTAAATCTAACGCTGGACATGATTCTCTACAATACACGCCTCAGTCATTGAATTTCTGCTCACTCCCATCCCCCTTTCCAGACCTCTCCCCAATAATATCCCCAAGGACCTGCATCGGCTTCTTCGTATCCTCTTCATCCTGTCTCGCCCTCCACTTCCTCCCCTGCATACTCAAATCTCTCAGCCTCCGCAGAAAGCCAGTGAGTCTCTCCTCATCATTCTTCGTTTCCATCTTGTCATATTTCTTCTTTCGGCGGCCCTGACAGGCTTTATATAGCGCCCGTGCTCGTGTTTCCGTATCCACTTCGGTGAGCGAGTACTCGATTGACCATTGGTCTCCGGCTGTGAGACGCTCGGGTCGTAGGACGAATTTGCCATTGACTTTGTTGCGGATAGTTAGTGTCATGGCGAGTATATCTGGGTTTTGGGAGGCAGCGGCATCTGTGTCAGAGAGTTCCTCTGTCACCTTGGCGAGGAATTCTTTGTCGGCTTCGATTGGATAGTCGGCTAGCGCTTCACTGGACGGAAGGGAAGTATATCCATGTGCGTCCTCACCAGCGTCTCGTTTTTGAACATCGGCGTGATCTTTATCTGCTGCACTGGTACTTGGGTCTTCTACCTGGCTATCCTCTTGGTTGACCCCGGACCTTCCTTCCTCCCTGGCTTCTTCTTCGCCATCATTCCCCTCTAGCTCTGCCTGTCCTTCACCCTCGCTGGCCTCCTGGACATCCTCGCTGTCCCCTTCCTCATTCTCCTCTGATTCCTCAGTTGATTCTTCATCTAGATCCTGCTCCTCATCTGCCTCGTCCATGGATTCTTCAAGCGTCTCTTCCTCATCTTCCTCGGCTCCCTCATCTTCTTCAGTATCTACCAGCTCGTCATCCTCATCGTCCTCATCTTCCTCACCTTCCGCAGCTGCAGCCGTTGCCTCGTCGCCTTCCCGAGCTGCCTCCCTGGTAGCATATAAATCGCCGTCCCCAGAGATATCTCTTCCATTGGATGCTACCCGACTATTCTCTGTTTCGTCGTATTCTTCGTCTTCTCCATTTGACTGCTCAATGGAAAGTTCGTCCTTGTCCATTGTCTCTTGCACATCAGCTTGAATATTTTCCCATTTCGAATCATCCTCCTCTGCTTCCTGCGCCATGGCCTCGTCGCTTGTTAAGCCGAGTATCTTGCGTTCGAACTCTTTGATCTTGGTCTCATTATGAGACTGAATATCGGCCACCTGCTCTTCGGTCACAGGCTCAGCAAAGATGTACATGAAAGGCGTGGATGCCTCTCGAGTTTCGAAGTGGAGACGAATAGACTAGTCCTATTAGCAACAAGAAAGACTGACGAAAGGAATTGGCATACTGTCTCAGGAAATTTCTTTGTTGCTCTATCAAGAACCTTATTGAGAAGGTCTAAACCCAATTTGAATTCCTGATCTCCTATCGACGTGTCCCACTGACCATGGATCGTCGAGTCCATCTCTGATAGACTTATGTACTGAAACCCGAAGATTCTTTCCACGTTGTGAAAAGCCACAAAAATACCGTCCATCCTGCCCATTCGTACCTGCATAGAGTACTTGAGGAAAGCTGCGCGGATCATGTCATAGTATTCACGCTCATATGATTCGAACTCGCCTTGCCTGCTTTTGATTTCATAGCCAACTCCATGTTCATAATTTTCGACATCCATACGGATAGATATGACTGCTCTTGTTTTCAGATCAAACATGCCCGTACCTGGCAAGCGCGGATCGTACGCATCGAGCTGTGAGCGCATCAAGAAGTCGCCCATGGTAGAATAGTGAAAAGTCTCAGGCGCCAATTGCTCCTCATCAGTCACTTGACCGGGATTTGATTTGCGGTATCTTTCGAAGTCATCGGTACTCAGTGTGAGCAATTTCTCCATTGACTTCCCAAGCATACTCAGAACATTGGCTGAGTCGAATTGCTTATCGGCATCTATAGCATAACCTCCGTCCTTCCAACGAAGGAATACTGCTGATGGTATACGTGACATCTCTGTGAAATTTGGCTGGGCTGGCGTAGGAAAGGCTTTGGACAACATTGATGTATTGATGGAGCGCCACTGGGAGAGAAGGAAATGGAAATGTGACAACACAGCTGTCATACTGGAGGTTGATCCCATATAACGTTTGCCGTGCGCTTTCGCGATCCGCTTGAGTGATTCATCTCTTGAGGATGTGATATATTCTTTCAAGGAGCTAAAATCGAATTCGGCCACAGGCATAATCTTCTGAAGATATGGGTCAAAATTATACACTCGCGATCTATGATCTTGAAGCTGGTAGATACCCGGACTGACATTGTATTAGTATAGGTCTAGAGTAGCAACGCAGTAGGAGCTCACTTGAACAGAACTCTCTCGAGGCCATACGACAACTTCGGTACCGGAGCCTGTTCGACGGTAATGGCTGAAAGCAATTAGCCTTCATCACGAATACACCGACGGCGGTCTTACGTAGTATCTCGAGCTTAGTCGCATCGGTCTTTTCTATATTATTTCTACTCTTGGTAGAGCTGCCAGTCAATGAATCTTTCAGTGAATCGAAACCTGGTGTCTTAGATATTGTTGAAGCAGGTTCCTTCCGCTTCGGGGATGAGTTCCCTTTCATATTTCGGACAACAAGATTGGGCACCTTTCGTGATATAACAGCCTGTGTAGCATTCACCCTTCTGACTTTTCCCTTTCGTGCCACACCAGACTTTTTGGCATCTACCTTTCTGACTTTCCCCTTACGTTTTTCCTTTAGCAGCATAGGCTTGATTGCCTTAGCTAGTTCTGCTTTCCGTTCTGTCTCGGAGAGACGGTTAGACTTCGCAGAGGCAGACTTCAGAGCGCTGTCGAGAGTGCTTTTATCTGCGGCTTGTAATTTCTCCTCCTTTTCCTTTTTCTTTTTGACTCGAGCTCTCTCTGCCCTCCCTGGTCGGCTTGGCTTTGCATCGGATATGACAGTTGATTTTGCAACCGAGTTGTACTTTAAAGGCCGCTCAGCTACCTTCGATTCAGCCTGGCTTGGGGGTCCTTGTTTGATCTCTGTCTCGGGTTCACGCATACTATCTTTGGTCTGCATAGCAAGTAGATCCTTACGACGTTGGGCCAAAAACTTCTGTTGAAGCTTTTCCTGTGTGGCATCTGTACTAGGCCTGGCCTGATGCGATCCTTTGGGAGTTTGCTGCCAAAAAGTCAGCCAACGCTCTCCAACAGTCCAGCTTGGCTATCATAACAGTGAGAGCAAACTCGGAAACTGACTTTGGCTTCTGTAGTAGATTTGGCCGTAAGATCTTGGATGCCCCCATTCTTGCTCTCCCTCTCCTTGCCTCCATTTTCCCCTTCGCCATGTACAAATCCTCGAATTATGTCCCTGATTCGCGACCGTGATGAGGAGGTGGGACTATCAAGTTTCCCCCCCTTCCCTTGTGGCAGTTCCGACTCTTTAATACCCTCATTGTAGTCTCTTTGGGTTGTGTATTTATGTGTTCTAGCCCGTCCTCCCTCGACACCAGCGATTTGCCGTCGACACGATAGGCAGACATATGGCTGACTTGGCGAAAGCAAACCTCGCAGAACCCTTGCACTCATTCAGGGGCCAACAAACCTTTATGCTAGGAGGAATCTGTACTTATATGATGCGGTTGCCCCAGCTGTTTCGTCAACACGGCCTAGCGCCAAAACGGCTTTTTTGACAGGGATCTTGAACGGCGGCTATTCTGCAGGGATTGGCAGCTTTACCGGAGCCCTACTCCAGCCTCTCCAACTAAAGACAGCTCTAACACTATTCCTTTCACATATACATTTAACATCTTTTGAGGAGCTGCCAGTAGCGCATGCTTGATACAACAAGGTCTGCGAGATGAGTAGTCATAGGCTTTTCCGCTTCCCCAAGCCTGAGTGGCTCAACGGCCCAAATACACGGACAGCAGGCGTCTACCTTGCAGGCGCACTGGTAAGCTCCCCAAATACCTCACAATGCCACGGACAGGATCTGAAATTTTGATATTAGTTCTCGCTCGGATTCTTCTTCTTTATCGATGCCTCGAGCTATTCCAAGTCCTCCTTGAACGGGTCAAATGTCCACATCAAGTTCGTAGATTGGATACCTGGCATCTGCTCRGCCTTGGGAATGCTCGTCATCAATTCAATAGAAAAAACAAGATTAAGCGCAGACAGTTATAGCTACTCTGGTACTGGGGTCGCCTGGAAGGCGCGGCTGGTGCTGTTCTTGGGCTTCGCCCTTATGGCTGGCGGCCTCGCCGGCTCCGTTGTAAGTGGACTGGGAAAGCTGGCCATCAGGATCGAGTGGTTGACAGATCAAATACAGGCAGTCATGGTACTCAAGTATATCGTGCCGGGATATCCCACGCCGACGTTGTACTTTGGAGTAGCTAATGTTATCGCTAATGGTTTGATCATGTTAAGGTATGCATTTCCCCAACCTTAGGCATACCTCTCCGATTATAGCAGCGCTGACGCTACACAGTTCTGTCGTACTTTGGGTTTCGCAGAATATGGAGGATGACTACACGTACAATTTGGCGCTATGATTGGATTTATTGAATCCAAAGATATGTACAATATTCATGACATGGGTAAATTTAGGAGCGGCAGCGTGAAGAATGTGAAGACCATTTAACCATTTCCCAACATAMACATTTCGCAGGGGTCATTTTGCAACGGGGCTTCCTAGATGTTTTACCCAACCTGGGTCTAACTAAAGAGGGAAGTGCTTACTGACCTTCATGACTCTAGTCTATTAACTTTAGATCATTCTATCCCATGATACGGCATAAAAAGGCTCGACAGTATCAACGGACACGACGACCGGGCTTTACGACATGACCTCAAGTATCTCCGTTCTCCACAGAAACTTCAAATACTACCGTGCATCTCAGGCGCCCAACATCTCCAATTATTAAAACACCCATGAAGGGAGTTCTAGAAAAGTTTGCCCTTCCCCGATATTACCGACGACGAAGGGAGCGCAGAAGCTGGCAAAGGGGAGTAGAGGAATAATACGTGGGCTAAGTATGTGCAGGTGCCGTTGGAAGATTGTAAGGGGTGGAATAGAAGGATATTGGGTATAAAATGGGATACGCTTAAAGAGTTAGCGTATACAAGTGCGTTGTGCGTGCGGCTTTGGGTAGTTAGGGAGTATCGGATTGCAGGCTGGCGAGCGGATCGTAATTGCGCCAATGATATGGTTATCTAGTGGCGTGACCGTGGCTTGTGCCTTGACTATGTATGGGGCGAGAGGTGAAGATCAGGAGGCCTAGAGGAAATTTATTGGGAGGTAAGGCTGAGATGCAAAGATGGGGACGGTGGATAAGTTTCTGGATATCAATCCACCTGGATCGAGGACCTGAATAGTGGATCTTGGTTCGAGGTGACGGGGAATGTGGCGCTTCCGCATGGGCTTGTGATGAGGTTAGGTTTGATATCGGAGGGGAAGGGAAATGTGTGTATGAGCAGGATGATGTTAGGGGGGTTGGTTAAGACGGTGCTGAAGCTTGGTAAGGCTGGGGCGGTCAGTGGGGTTACGTAGTTTGCATTGGAGGAGTGGGATGATGCGTTTACTGCGGTAGAGAAGGGTGATGCTCTGTGTCGTATGGATGTCTGGGGTATGGTCTGAGAATGGTGAGGCGGATTTTATCTTGATGGGGGCTTCTGTAAGGCACATAAGAGGCGTTATGTACAAAGTGGACGTCCCCTACATCTCTTCTTTGGTTTTGCATGCGGATCCATAGGGATCAAGGTAAGGTAATAGTACATGACTGTACGCTCTAGGAAATTAAGTTGAGTGTGCACATGAGTCTTTGCATCTCCCTCGTTTAAGAATATTGCCGTACATCTTCAGCCGCTGGCATCTTCAGTTGCCGCCAAAAGAACACCATTAAAAAGACCAGCAACGAAAGAAATCAGAGTACAGGAACACATCCAAATCCTACTCTTGCACACTACCGTTGTCTCCATCCTCATATATCTTAACAACATTGTCTCTGTCGATCCGAGAGGCTCTCAAACCATCTCTCAGGAATTGCGCAAAGTTTGCTTTKCCGGCTATCAACATTTGTCTCACCGAGTGGAATGTTTCATGCATGGCCATATGGGTGGTCAGGAGGCCTTCTTCCTCCACTGTGCCATCATCATGGATAATCAGGTGGACTTTCCCATCTCCGCCTTCTGCGTGATGGACGACTCTCCAACGTCGTATGACTTCGACTGTTTGGACTCCAGCTAACATCATCAGGGGGCTCAGCATACGGCGTACTGGGTCTAGCTTGGTCGGATCGATGATGCTTGTGGCGTGATCCTTGGGGCCGCCAGCCCTTGGGAGCTTTGGTAGCGTGCGACTTATTGACCTTTGTTCTCCTAGGTTAAGCTTGACCTTGAACTTGATTCCGCAACGATCGAAGGCAGTCTTGACGTCCTCTCCAAGAGAAGTCTGCCCTGGCGTGTGCAAGCTCAATTCTAAGGTTAACGTTTGCAACTCCGGGAAGAACACAGTTTGTATCTCGGAGAAGCTTAGTAGGGTTTGTCGGAACATCTCGCACTGTGCTTTCAGATCTAGAGTATGTCTGCGAAGTCTGTTAGGGTTGTATCGAATGTGATGAAGCCACAATGCCATAGGATTTGAGTTTTGAAGTTCCGTGATCGTACCCAAATCAACGTATGCTAACGGAGAAATACAAATCTGCATCGTAAGGTGTTTGAAATGCTTCATCAGTGGCTTCTTATGGAGTTTCATAAACATCCGTCGCGTCTCGACCTCCAAAGGGTTTGGGTATCCCTCCAGATCGTCCCTCAACCTAGGCCTGTGCAATTCCCAGGCATTTATGCGGAAGAATAGATCGACTACTTCACGGTGGACTTGCTTACAGACGGTTGAGTAGAGTCGGATCGATTTGAACTGCTCCCTACAGGCGGTAGGACCAAGCCTTGATTTTCCTATGCAGGACGCACTGCTACATCTGAAGTGGGACTTCCGATCTGACAACTGTGAGTCTAATGTCACAATCCGTTCATGTATCTGTAAACGTCAGGAATCGAAATTGTCTCAACTTTGTATAAAACAACAGCCGTTGAAAGTACATACATTGTCTCTAATCTCCCTTGGCAAGTCCAGGAATCGGAACACATCCGGCTCTTGTGTGTTACTTGGGGGCACCAACTCCATGGTGTCGACGAGTCCTTGGCCACCCAGATCATCTGGAAAAATTTCTTCGTTCCCGTACCTCTCGGCGGCAGCCAATCCCTTATCCTGATCTTCGTGTCCAACTATTCTATTGGAATACTCATCATCGATGTCCAACATCTCTATATCGTGCTTCGAGCCCCTCCTCACTACATAACTCCCAGTGTTCATTGTGGACAGATCTTAGAACACCTACTCTCAACGCCCTTTCCGATTAGCCTAAAGTCTGTCCGTCTAGAACAAACTCAGCATGAACCACCCCACAAATTGTTGAGATTTTGTACTCACTGATGAATAAGCTGCGCCTCCACGGCTGCAGCCGGATTTCGAAGTGGACCGGTGTTGTCGCTTTGGAAGTGATCCAGGGGAGGCTGAACGCTATACAGACCTTCGTATATTGTATGGGAGATAGAACATACTATGTTGACAGTAATTATGGAGAAACAATGCGTAAGAAACTGTCCAAACCTGTCTTACATTTGCTTGTGTCGCCCACGCCTGCTAGAAGTGTCATGTGCATTTTCAAGTGAATGATCCTTTCCTGTGTCATTACTCGACTGAGCCACATCGGTCTTCACTTGTTGAACTATTCTGATCACTGGCATTGCCACTCTATTGGAGTGACACCCTTGGGATAGTAGCCCTTTCGGATAGGGGGCAAAAAGGACAGATGGCAATTGGGGCTTAGAATGATCCCAGATTTCTGGAAATTGTTGAAAGAACCCAGAGGGTTTCATCGCATGGCATTTCGGTATCAAAGAAATTGCAGGGCATATAAGAATATTGTACCGATTTGGATTAGCTCATGGCCAGCTTTGGGTGTGAATTCGCATGAATTCACACCAACTGGTGTACGCTGCAGTAACTTTGAGGCGCTCAATTTTCTCGATCATTATTGTTCAGTGGGACTGCTGTTACGTATCGAGAGCGATTCTCGGAATGAATTCTGCAGCAATCTTCGAACGGAGCAATAGCGATGACTTCAATGCAGTCTTTACAAGCTGATAGTTGTTCTTCAGGTGCCCCGGAGCCCTTTGGAAAAGCTCTTTAGCATAGTATGACGGATCATTGCCGGTCTTTGTTATCATGCGCAGTCATCGTTGCGATAATGAACCAAGCTTGCGTGGTCCTAGGAATCGATGTCACTGCGGATCAAGGTAAGTTCGCTTATATTAAACAGATGTGGAAGGTGAAAAGCTTCCTCTTAGCCCGCCGAGCTCTGATAAGGGTGTGCTACGGCTGGGACTTGCCGCATCCCGCCTGGACATGTGGGTCCGGTGTTAAGCGAGCCAAGCATGCGATATCTGAGGTAAGATACCTTGGCAGCACCGACCAGACAATATACACGAATTTCGTCAGTTATTGCCGATCCAATAAACATGGATAAAGCTCGAGCTCCCCCACCCTGCTCATGCAGGTACCATAGCAACGGTCCCTGCGCACTCAGAGGTCCTGAACATTCATTTTTGAACACTTACAACACCTCTCAAGATGATCTCTTTCTTTGCGATTGTTCAGGTTCTGACCGCCATTGCACTCGTCCCTCTGGCTTCCTCAAAGCCTTGGGGTACCATTGAAGCAAGATGGTCAAACAAGACAAATATCATCAAGCCGAAAGTGTTCATCATTGACATGTTCCCCCCGGAAGGCGAGGCATGGTACGGGATTCCAGAATTCAACCTGCTCGCAAAGAACATAACGGTGCCGGGAATATCGCCATTGTACCCTGACGTCCACTGTACCTCCAACGAGGAAATATGTCAGATTGTGACAGGCGAAGCTGGTTGGTGATACTCCTCCATAAAGCCTTTCAAATGACCTAAAYTTCTCCAGAGATCAATGCTGCCAATAGTATTAACGCCTTGACCTTCTCCGGCTTATTTGACTTTACGACCACCTATTTCTTTATAGCAGGAATTGCTGGCATCAATCCGAAGGTGGCCACACTGGGCTCAGTCGCTTTCGCAAAGTACGCCGTGCAAGTTGCCTTACAATATGAATTCGATGCCCGAGAAATTCCAGCAAACTTCACCACAGGGTAGGCCCTAGAGTCTGCTGAAATGAGTTCCGCTGACCAACAACGGCAGGKATGTTCCCCAAGGGAGTACTTTTCCTACCGAATATCCACAGTCGATCTACGGCACCGAAGTCTTCGAGGTGAACGATGCCCTGCGCCAACTCGCCATTGGTTTCGCACAAACTGCCACATTGAATGACTCGTCCGCCGCAATGGCCTACCGAGCGAACTACGCATCAACTGCAGCGTACGTGCCCGGCAGCGAACCCCCCAGTGTGCTCGGATGTGACGTGGCTACTTCGGACGTCTACTTCAGTGGCGCTTTACTGGGGGAAACATTCGAGAATACTACAAAGCTATTTACGAATGGAAGCGGCATCTATTGCACCACAGCGCAAGAGGATAATGGCACCCTCGAGGCTCTCCTCCGTGGAGCGCTCGCCAATCTTACGGATTTCAGTCGCATTATTGTCATGCGCACCGCTTCGGACTTTGACCGCCCTTATATCGGAGAGTCGGACAACGTTGCGGACGCGAACCTTTACAACCTTTTTTACGCAGACCAGGGCGGCTTCGAGCCTGCTCTCATGAACATATACCTCGCTGGTGTCAAGGTTGTGGAAGGCATTCTCAATGAGTGGGATACTACTTTCGAGAAGGGTGTCAAAGCACCTAATTATGTTGGGGACATCTTTGGTAGCCTGGGAGGAACGCCTGATTTTGGGCTCGAATCATTTTTCAATGACAATCCTGTGACGAAGCGGAGCATGAAGGGTTTGGGAAGGAATGGAAAGAGATATGCTGCGAAAGCGTGACAGCGTGAAAGCTCTCTAGCAAGTGAAAAACATGGGGTAAGTGCTTTGGCTAACGATGTTAAATAATGCAGTGGAAAAGCATATGACAACAACGCGGCAACAACATTTCAATCTATTGTTGTCAACAGATCCGTCTGAGATCTGCGTTCTCATTAATAGTATAATATGACCAGTCAATGCACTTCCCTTGCTTAGCGACATTCGCTGCTTTATGCTTTATGGGATTAAATGATAGCCTTTTCCTGAAAAGCGTACCTGAAGGTAGCTCAAGGTACCTACGTAATATCTTATCTTAGCTCCCGCGGCTTGCTTCACTTTGATTGCTGTGCGACTTGCTGCATCTGCTGAAGGCATTAGCATGTCAGGAATGTCAGCTTGATCCCTGACCCGATATGCATCCACGTACGTGTCTGCTCCCCTGCTGGGACCATAGTAGGCGGGTTGCTGCATGGATCAGCTGCTCGAACTATATTCGGTTCGCGTAAGGTAAACGATTCACTCAAACTCTATCATACATACTTGAGAAAATTTCTAGCCATCATATGTAGGTGACAATGAGTGCTAGCAGTCCAGCGAATATTGTTATTGCTTATCTTGGGCCTCCATCATCTTATACTCATCAGGTAGCATTTCTTCTAAATCTTCGAAAATTACCATTCTGACGCGGTACAGGCTACTGTGGACTCATTTCGAGCTCCCCAATACACTCTAAGAGATGAGCTTTCAATTCGAGGTAGTCTCACTAGAGAGCCATCCGTTCCATCGTACTTAGGCTTTACTAGATGTTTTCGACGCTGTCCAATCTTCTTCTGCCTCTTTCGGCGTTGTTCCCTTCGAAAATTCATCAAATGGGGCTGTCCTGCATACACTAGACCTACTTATCGACCGTGAAGAAGCCTTTCCTGACATTCATATATGTGGAGAGGTTTTTATGGATGTTCAGCATTGTCTACTTGGCTACGTTTCACAATCTTTCTCTTCGGATAACAGGGACTTGCAATCCTCCGGGTCTCCTGGTAGTGCAACCCCTACCTCAAGCATACCATTCCCAAAAGAGCCTCGTTCAAAACCGATGACAGACCTACGGCACGTCAAACGTATCTATAGTCATCCTCAGGCCTTTGGACAATGTGAGGCTTTCTTGTCAACATATCTTAAGGGGGTTGAGCGCCATGAAGTCTCTTCTACCTCCAAAGCTGCAACAATTGTGGCAGAGAACAAAGACAAGTCAGGCGCCGAAGCTGCCATCTCCAGCCGTCTTGCCGCAGATGTCCATCACTTGGCTGTCCTCGCCAAAGGTGTCCAAGATGTGGAAGATAATACCACCAGGTTCTTGATCATCCAGGGAGGACCCGTTTGCCATGAGATCCAAAATCTACTCCCGGAAAAGTTCCAGATAACAAACCGATTCAGACTAAAGAAGAAGGCCCTCATCGCATTCAATATTGATCATGGCACGCAGGGCGCTCTAGCGAATGCACTGCTCGTGTTTAAGAAACACTCTTTAAATCTTACTAGCATCAACAGCAGACCGAGCAGAATCCGGCCCTGGCACTACATATTTCTTGTGGAGGTCGAAGGAGAGAGGGAATTTGACGACCCTGATTTGTTGCATCTGGCATTGCAGGAATTGGATACGGTGACAGAGGGAAACAAATGGCTTGGATGCTGGGTCGACAGGTTTGGCGTAAATGTAGGCCAGTAATACATCTCTAGCTCGATGACTACCTAGGTTTAGCTGCCCAATGTGATAGATGCAACATATCGATAGCAGCTATGATTGGATGTATGCGTCCAGACCAGCACTTATCATAGCCCCACAAAAGAATTATCATAGCCCCACAAAAGATCTGTGGATACCTTATTTAAAGCTATCTCATTTCGTAGCCGATGATCAACCGGCAGACAGCCGGGGATCAATTTTCAATCTCGAATTCCGCCACCAAGGCACATCATGGACGCATCACACCTCCAATCAGCATGGAATTGGGATCCGGACCTGCACCTGATGATCCCCCGAATCACCAAACCAGGAATGCTTAGGTCCGAACCACGGAAGAGGAAATGCAGGTGGGGTGGACCGAGGAAAAGCTCCCCCCACAAATGTCGGTCAAGCATCTGGAGGCTCGTGCTTAGATCGAGATTTAATATATAATCAATGAATGCCATGTTTTGACCATCCAATTCTTGTTTTCACAATGGCGGACATTGATGTTGAAGATGTGCTTGCGCAACTAACCCTTGAAGAAAAAGCATCACTTACAGCAGGTCAGTGAGGTCCAATGCTCACGTTCCGTAATTAACAAATTCGCAGGCAGAGATTTCTGGCACACTGCATCAATACCACGAATTGGTGTACCTTCAATACGCACATCCGATGGCCCTAATGGCGTACGAGGTACTCAAACTTTCAATGGCACCCCAGCAGCGTGCCTGCCCTGTGCAACAGCGCTCGGAGCCACTTTCGACGTTGACCTTCTTCGCTCTGTGGGAAGATTCCTAGGCCAAGAGTCAAAAGCCAAAGGGGCACACGTACTCCTGGGACCAACGATCAATATCCAGCGTTCGCCACTCGGTGGTCGTGGCTTTGAGTCATTCTCAGAAGATCCGTTTCTGTCGGGCACATTGGCTGGTGAATACTGTAAAGGAGTACAGGAAGAAGACATTATACCTACACCTAAGCATTTCGTTTGCAATGACCAAGAGCATGAGCGGTTGGCTGTCAACAGTATCGTCACGGAGAGGGCGTTGCGGGAGATATATCTTATGCCGTTCATGCTAGCCATCAAGAGCGCGAGGCCAGCGGCGGTCATGACTGCGTATAACAAGGTCAATGGGGTACACGTGGCTGAAAGTTCGACGATGATAGATATTTTGCGCAAGGATTGGAAATGGGAAGGCTTGTTGATGAGCGACTGGTAATCCGTTCAAGAGAAACATAGGCATGGATGACTTGCTTATGCATCTTAGGTACGGTACCTACAGCACCTCTAGAGCTATCAATGCAGGCTTGGATCTGGAGATGCCTGGCCCGACCAAATGGCGTGGGAAAGCACTCTGTCATGCTGTGACATCGAACAAGATCCGGCCACATATCTTGGATGAACGTGTGCGTTCGGTACTCAAGACTGTCAAACTAGCGAGTAAGTCAGGGATCGAAGAAAATGCTGAAGAGCGTGAGCTCAACAGGCCCGAGGATCAGAAGTTTCTTCGACGTGTGGCTGCGGAGTCAATTGTTCTTCTTAAAAATGAAGGCGATATTCTACCTCTTGATATGAATAAGACCGTTGCAGTCATCGGTCCAAATGCTAAGGTAGCAACTATTTCTGGAGGTGGCAGTGCCTCGCTTCTGCCTTACTATTCCATCTCTCCTTTTCAAGGGGTAACGAAGCAGTCTGAAGTCCGCTTCTCCCAAGGAGCTTACAGCCACAAAGAGCTACCACTACTTGGAATGTCGCTGCAGTTGGCAGATGGCAAAGCAGGGTTTGATTTTCGTGTCTATGACAAACCTTCGGAAGATCCTGATCGCAAACTTTTGGACCATCTACAGTTGACTGATTCCTACATGTTCGTGATGGATTATCAGGTACCAAATTACAGTAGTCCCCTTTACTACGTGGATGTCGAAGGGACTTATACACCTGAAGAGGACGGCATCTATGACTTCGGCTTAACTGTGCAGGGCACAGGGCGCTTGTACATTGATGACCAGCTGATTGTTGAGAATGTGCACAACCAGAGACCGGGAACAGCCTTCTTTGGTGGTGGCACTGCCGAGGAAATAGGATCGATTGATCTCGTCAAAGGTAAGCCATACAAACTGACGGTCAAATTTGGCACCGGCCCCACAGCGAAAACGTCGGATCGAGCAGCTGTATTCTTTGGTTCAGGAGGTCTCCGCATTGGCGGTTGCAAACGCTTAGACCCACCCAAAGCCATCGAAGACGCTGTGAAGTTGGCCTCTGAGGTTGATCAGGTGGTCCTTTTTGCCGGCTTGAATATGGACTGGGAAAGCGAGGGGTCCGATAGACCTGATATGAATCTACCGCCTTTTTGCGATGATCTTATCAGCAGAGTCTGCGAAGCAAACCCAAACGCCGTAATTGTGCTTCAGAGCGGGACTCCAGTACGTATGCCTTGGGCACACAATGCACGTGCTCTTGTACAGGCTTGGTACGGCGGTAATGAAGCGGGAAATGCTATTGCTGATGTCCTTTTTGGAACCGTCAACCCTGTAAGCTTCAGCCTCCCCAAATCCCTTTCAGTCCATTGACTTGGATAGCTAATTCTTTTCAGTCTGGCAAGCTTCCCTTATCCTTCCCCTGTCGCCTCGAGGACAACCCTGCATTCCTCAACTTCCGCTCGGAGAGAGGCCGTGCCCTTTACGGCGAAGACGTTTACGTTGGATACCGCTTTTACGAGAAACTTAAGCGAGCACCTCTCTTTCACTTTGGTCATGGTCTATCATACACTACCTTCAGCTTGTCGGATCTAACAGTGTCAACTACAAACTCTACAATTTCAGTGAAGCTGCGGGTAACCAATACTGGGTCGCGAGCAGGAGCAGAGGTAGTCCAGGTCTACGTGAATGCGAAGAACCCGAGCATTAATCGGCCAGTCAAGGAGCTTAAAGGCTTCAAGAAAGTTTTCCTGAAGGCTGGTGAGCATGCCGAAGTGGCAATTGATATGGACAAGAAGTATGCTACGAGCTTCTGGGACGAGGGCAGGGATGCATGGATCATGGAAAAGGGATGGTATGGTGTTTTGGTTGGGAACAGCAGCGAAGTAATCGGTCAGGAAGGAAACTTCGAGATAGGTGAGACCGTGTGGTGGAGTGGCCTTTGAAGGACAATTCGCTTTTCTATATGATTAGACAATAGACATGGGTCATACAGCTTAATCTACAAGATAAATTTTGCTCATTAAAAAAAGTTTCAAAGCCCGAAAAGTTTGCCCAACAATCCCTACCTCGTGGGGGACAGAATTATTGGCACCCCTCAGATCACTGCCAATGTTCATAGACCTATAACTTCTCCACCACAATAGATATAAAGTAACTTATTATATAAACTTGGTAGAGAATTATCAGTTTAGGAATTTTCTAAGCGGAAATTATCTGATAGAATTCCTTGTTGCGGATTTATTCGTTGTTGAATGGGCTGGCATTTTAAGGGAGTGCCGAGCCTCCCTTCCAGCCTCAAGGCTTCGACCAACCGCGCGCCAATGGCGGCAAAGCTTGATATTTCRGACCGAAGCATCAATCAACCCTCCCAAACCCCTCACGATCTTCCTTTCTGCCCATCACTCCTTTCTCATCCCTCCACCATCCAGCCTCCTCCCATCCACCCAACCCAATCATGGATCTCTCCTCCTCCTCCACCTCCGCCTCCCAACTCGATTTCTCCAAGCTCTCCGACTACGAGAAAAGAGAACTACAGCAAAACCTCCAGAACGAGATGCAGAAAGCCAAGATTCAAGAATGTAAAACCTCACCCCCCCTTTACCCCTCCCCTTCTCTCCGCCCCTTTCCTTTCCCTCCCAATCCCCTTCCCCCCCACCTTCGTCTCCCCTCCCTCTTCTCATTCTCATTCTCATCTACTCCACCCCCCTCCTCCCTTCAAATTTCATCAGGGGCTAGCTATATAAGCTGACATCTCGTGTGTCCGTGTGTATCACAGCTGTACACAATCTAACAGACATCTGCTGGACGAAATGCGTGACGAAAGGTATTTCGAGCGGGACGTTAGATCGGGCTGAGGAGAGCTGCGCGCAGAATTGTGTGGAGAGGTTTTTGGATGCGAATGAGGCTGTGTTGAAGCATTTGGAGGAGATGAGGGGGCAAGGGGGGGTGTGAGTGATGGGGAGTGGAGTTGGGGAGGGGGGAGAGGGGAGGGGGAAGAGGGGGGGTTGGAGGAGCGAAATACGAGACTTGGGGGATAAATCTAGACTTTTGTATATGGTATGGGCGGGTAGAATCATGCATGTTCGGGCGTTGGAAGACTGGGAAAGTGGGACACTCTGCTCCATGAGAAGCAGGGCATAGAGCGTAAACTTGTTAGGCTTTCAATAAGGTCGAGTAATTGTCGGACTGGCACGGGAGCAAGACGAATGCTTTCATATTGCAATTAGCCTAGCTAGCTCCGCTCTCCACACCCTTCACAATATTTAGACAATATTCAACTTCGTAGCCGCAATATCCAGCGCATCCACATCCGGCGTTAACCTGCAATACGCCTTCTTCGATCCATCGGGCCTAACCAGCGTGTTAATCTTCACGCAATCCACATCGTATAGCGTCTTCAACGCCGCCTTGATCTGCCTCTTATTTGCCTTCACATCACACACAAATACTAGCGTGTTATTCTCCTCGATTTTCTTCATCGCGCTTTCCGTGTTGAGAGGGTTAATGAGGACTTTGTGGTGGTCGAGGCGGGCTTCATGGGGAACGGATTTGCGAGGGTATTTGGGTGAGCGGGAGAGTTGAAGCGTCTTGGGGCGGTGGAATGTTGTTGTGAGGCGGACTTTGCGGGTTTTCTTTGAGTGGATCTGGAGGGATGAGTGTTAGTGGAGGGATGGTGAGATCAAGCACTTAGGAAAGGGTGCGTACGCCTTTGAGGGTGGCTTTGGAGGCCAGGCTGGCTTTGGCATTGTGCTTGCCGCCGATTGGCGCTGTGAATCAGGTTATTAGCAAAAGAGGTACAATAATGATTCGGAAACGCAGAGTCATTGTCAAGTTCGTTGCCGGTATGGCTTGTCGGATCTTTGGACTTGTTGGTGTTTCGATAGTGGCCACAGATCGTAACTTTTGGGTGCGCAACGCCTTTGACGGGAGATACGAGAAGATACTCACCCTTTTTGCTGGCCGCTTTGGGCGCCATTGCTTCTCTATGGATTGTTGGCGTCGTTTACGAACACCAGAGAACAACGAAATTCGAAGTCAAGCTAGTATTTGTGGGTTGCGCTAGTGAAGCAAAGTTGCCGAAGTTTTGCCACCAATATCAAGGCTCAATTCCATCTTTTGAATTTATAGTCAATCATGGCATGAAATATCACCATTGCAGCTGGCTTTGCTGGTTGGAATATTGATCTGATATACTAATGGCTTCGAAGAAGAAGTCTTCTCGGCCGCGCCTCCTCTCTTCAACGCGTCCGCGTAGTGCTAGGCCTACGCCCTCCCTCTCCTCCCAGAGCGTCCGCGCATTGGTTCGTACTCATCATACTTTAAGGAAGCAACTCTCGACTGCAGTCGCTCAAGGAGACGATAGAACGATAGAAAGACTCAAGGCCGAAATTGAAGCTTCTGGTGGGCTTAAAATGTATCAAGAAGCCAGTATAATAGGTCAATCGGCGGAAAGGGGTGGTGACACAAGTAAAGTGCTCATGGAGTGGCTTTTAGGGGCCACATCCAGCGAGCGCTTGATAGAGGCTCGCTACAAACTGAGGATGCTTGAAGTTGGCGCCCTGAAAATTGACAATGAGTGCTCGAGAAGTGGCCTGTTCGAGATGAAAAGAATCGATCTGCACTCCCAGCATCCACATATCGAGGAGCAGGACTTTATGCAAATGCAATCGCCAAGGCCCGAGAACCAGGGTGAACAAGGCTACGATCTTGTCAGCTTGAGCTTGGTGGTTAATTTCGTCGGTGATCCTACGCAAAGAGGTGATATGCTTAGGCGCGTCGGGAGCTTTCTTAGACCGTATACTGGTGGCCCAGACGAGCTCGCAGAATGCGCCCCTTCACTGTTCCTGGTATTACCTGCACGTTGTGTTACTAATTCAAGGTATCTGGACGAAGGGCGACTCGGGAGTATTATGGACAGCATAGGGTACAGGAGGGCAAAAAGGAAATTGAGTTCAAGATTGGTCTACTACCTTTGGAAATACGAACCACAAGATACCGATATGCCAAGGGTGTTCAAGAAGGAGCAGCTGCGCTCAGGAAGTTCGAGGAACAACTTTGCAATCGTCCTGCGATGAGAACGGACCCCGATTGGTTTGCAACGCAATAATCCAGGCTAACATATTTCTTACATGCTACTTTGTCCTCATACCATCGTTTTCCATCGTCATATAATGTACATCAGCTCCCTAGTGTTCATTCCTTGATCTCCTGCTTATGAAATATTCCAGGTACCTCGGGCATCCATTTTTCCCTTCTGCTGCAGAAGAATTCTCCCTTCGGTGGCAGATCTCCTGGACGGTCCAGTGTTCCTGTCATGATATATCTAAAATCCTTCATCGCCGGTTCACCAACCTCCAAGATCCCACTGCCGCATGTCGGACAGAACTCTCTATGCAGCATGGTACCGCTACCGTTGTCGGCTTCATGTATAGTGGGCTTTTTCGAGTCGGAAGTGTAGGAGAAAGATGACACTGGAACCTTTGTTGTGAGGCCAAAAGCTGTGCCGAAGAATTTCTGTCACGAAGTGTTATCAATTGTAAGGAGAAGCATACTGTTGGCCAGTGGCTTAATACTTTGCAATTCTTACAATGGCACAAAGACGTGCGAGCGTCGTCGGGTGAGACGTCAACGGTGTATTTCAGCTCACCGCAGTAGCAGCCTCCTTTGTAGACCGGCATTGCAAATGGTTGACTGATTGAAAACGTTCGGATGCTTGCTCGTATGCTAAGCTTTGGAGTCTGCAACTTATTCAAAGCCGCCGCTTGCCTTWACAGTTTGAGCATTTGCATGTTCAGCTATTGAATACTCATGTTTCGGCAAGTGATGCGAACTCCACAACTACGTCACAATTCCATCATGGCGGTAGCGGCGCTTGTCAATCTACATAGACTGGAAGTTGAACCTTCAGAAAGCATGATAAGACACCGCTTGTTAAGCTACAGGTACTGCATCATACAATATTTCAAGTTACATAGCTGAAAGCTTCGAGAATGCTCGGTAGAGCACCGCTTACATTTACTAGCTCAGGGTGCCAACTGCGCGCGTTTCTTGTTACATACTGTCGATTTAGTAAATAATAAAAGATTGCGCAAGGAAATAATAATGATGGAATCTATCAACCAGGATGGCTTGCCAGACTCAAACTCTCCCAACTTGCATCTGACTCATCCCACTCCTAACGAATGCGTCAAGATCTGGACCAATACCTCAGCCTCGTGGAGGGATTCATTGAATCTTTCAACCTATCTTCAAGAACAGCTGTTCCTAACAACCGTCCCGCTAGCGAAGAACAACGGAATGACCATATGGATTCTGGTTGAGAAGAATCTTTCACAAGATCAACGTCCGATTCTCTGCTCGTGCGAGACATTCCTTAAGCGATCACTGATGAGTGATACTGATGGTAAGGTCGAAGAAGTGACTATTCACGGCATCGCCAGCGTCTTCTGTCCACCAGAATATCGACGACGAGGGTATGCAGCGCGTCACATGACGGAACTTGCTAAAGCTCTTTACATCTGGCGGTCAGACCAAGCCAAAATTGTAGGCAGTGTATTATATTCGGACATTGGGAAAGAGTTCTATGCAAAGCTTGGATGGCAACCTAATTCTACGAACTGGCACGTTGAATTTCCGCCAATGGATATCCCAAGGTCTTTTCTGACCCAAGAGCTTATTGAAGACGATCTTGCAAAGCTTTGTGAAAGGGACGAAACCATCATTCGAGCAGCTATGGCAACGCCGACACACAGAGTGAAGAAGCTCTTCACAGTCCTGCCTGATCTTGCTCATATACTCTGGCACATTGGGAAGGAGAACTTTGCAACTGAGAGGCTCTTCGGCAAAATACCACCCACGAAGGGAGCGATCGCTGGGCAATCAGGAAAGCAGGTATGGGCGATTTGGACGCATCGTTACTACGGGCACCCGGACGCAGAGTCACACAACAATGTGCTTTATATTCTACGACTTGTCGTTGAAGGTGATAACAGTGCAAACAAGCCTCGATCCACTGGAGACAGTGGTCTGCAAACGATTGAGCAAGAAAAGCAAGTAGACTCTCTAATCGCTGTCCTCCAGCGTGCTCAAGCTGAGGCTGCGGAATGGCGGCTGAATCACGTCAGACTTTGGGAGCCCACACCATGGGTGCAAGATGTAATTACGAAGAGCAAAATCAACCATTGTGTAATTGAACGCGAAGAGGATAGCGTCGCCTGTGGTCTATGGTACGATGAGAAGGGTGGACTTGGTGTGCCGCCAGTGTGGATCAACAACGAGTACTATGCGTGGTGCTGAGCATTCGATGCGCGTGACCGCTCAAGCTGGCGAGTTATGACTTGCAGAAGAAGAAGTGCCACTGTGTAATGCCAGCACACGCTTGGCCATTGAGCAATGCTCGTGGTTGATACACGGAGACTTGTATGAGCCCCATTGTGAGAAGAGTATTGACGGGTACCGTGGCCTGTGGACATGACAGCGAGCCAGCTGCACTACGGAAGAGCATCGCTTCCCGATGAATGAGCGATTTCTTATGATGGCTCTCTCCAAAGACAGTGGCTCCGATCCAAGGCCTGGACGCAATTATTACAGCCTTGAGATCCGTCCCTATGCAAGCTCGGACGATATGGGGCTAAAACCTACAGTATTGCGATGAATAATGTCCACGGGAGCCTTTTGCGCCTTACGCGCAAAGTTACTCTATGTACTCTCCCGTATCCTATTCGGCGGGAGACAGTCGCACTTTGAAACCATGCAGCCGCGGCGGGAGACTTGCAAGACTGACGAAACAATTCAATGATACCCCACGCAACGCCCAGTAGTGCTTATATTCTATTCTCTGAGGCTCGCAAACCGATTTTGGATGGACATGTGGCATTCCCTTTTGTTGGTCTGGCTTGGTCATATCATCTTAAGCTCTGTGTTCGTCGGCACATCAGCTCAATTATTCAATGGCACGACTCATAGCGAGCTTTCCGCTGTCAATATCAACCAGGATTTTTCAGAAAGTGGGCCTGATGCGTTACCAACATCCAATCAAACGGTAAAGCCTTCGAGCATAATACCCAAAGAATTCAGCGCGCAATACACTCAGGACTTGACTCGAGCCATATATGCATTATCAACATACATGACCGCGCTGCTAGCTATGATTGCAATATCAGATTTTAATTTTGATGCCTACTATGCAGGAGGTGAATACACGTTCAAGAGTTATGCCGATGTAAAAATCAATATCTGGAGTGCCAACTCGCCAACGGATCCGTTAAAAGCTTGCCATGCGATATACGGTTTACAGGTCGCCGTCTTCAGCATTTCCTTAATGGATGCTTGGTACGAGACTTCGGAAACCCTGTACTGGAGCAGAGATGGCATCAAACTTCCAGTGGGCTATATAAAGATAGCACTAGTGACTGGTGGAAGCAACTTGACCCTAGGCCTGGCAAACGCAACCCAAGGGCCAGGCATCCAGCCTTATCTCCTTAGACTGCCCAATTCGACTGATGTTTTTGGACAAGACATTGACACTTTCGAAAACGCGCGCGTCACGATAAGTCCCGCATTCGGTGGTGAAAGACTTACACTACAAGAAGTCTTTCTGACTCTCATGCTTGCTGTCCAAATCATAGCCCAACATGTGGCCGTACAACGGGTAGAGCCTTTCAATATCAAAGACACTACCCTTGAAACCGAATTTGAATACCAGGCTCTTGCCCCGTTACGCACACAGCCGCCTTACTTCCAGTACGCCTATGCTGCTTTAGCTCTGCGACTCCTTCCTCAGGCTATGTTTGACGCTGGGCAGCTAGCGCAGGTTGAATTTTCTGTCAACGTGGATGGGATTCCTGTAGGTTTGGGGTTCTTGAAGACCGTAGAGAATCCGTCTGCTTCGCTGGTGGGGACCCTTTGAGAGAAGAGCGGCGCGATCAAGCCAAGCTAGATGATAGTATCAACAAGCCTTCAACACAATCAATGGAATCGTGATTCGCTCGAATATTGTAGCGAGATTTGTACAGGCCAATGGTTTCTTCCTCACATTCCTCAGCGCTACTGCCATGCCTTCCCAGCAACCATATCAACCCACAATTACTGCAAGAGACAACCTACATCCCGCCCCCATGAGCAGATGAATCAATATACAAGCACCGTTCCAGATGGCCTCAAGATTTGCCTGGAAAGTCTGACGCTCAGATTGCCAAGCTGGGCCGACTTTTCTGGCATTATGGATTACAGTCGCCCAAAAGCAGCATATTGAAAATAGTCCCAAATCAACTACAGAGGGATACCAGCAACGAAGTCCGAATAATCAGCGAACGGCAAGCATCAATGGCCTACCGTGTAGCTTCTATTGGTTTTAAGCAAGACAGCCAAATATAATCGAAGATTTCAATGATGTTAAGACGGAAAGACATTAGACTGATTTAGAAGGCACTCTCTACCATACAACTTCAACGATCTAGCGAACAGTAGAAGGAAACTATTGTCCAAGAAGAATATTGCTTAAGGAGAGTGTCGTTCAAAAAGGACAAATATTTGTCAACGTTCATGAAAGGCGTGACCGCAGATGTGTGATTGATTGTCGAATACAGCGTCTCGTGTTAGATACTCCAATCAAATGCTCGTTGAACGCATAGAATCCGTGCGATATACTCAATCCTTTGCCCCGGTTCCGCCTTCGTTGCGAGTGATTTGAAAGAGTAACACCGCTCTTAGATGACTTGGCTAGACAATCACGAGAGAGATTAGCCGCCAGCCCTAACCCTAGCGCCAATCTAAGATAAGATGAGCTGTTGAAATTGCGGAGTTGGCGGAGCAAGGGATTCTCGAGCTTTCACGTCAACATTTATACTCCCATCGATCCAGCTACCTCATCTTCTTGCACGGGACCCACGAATTGCGCCATCCTTTGGCGACCAGTCGCAGCCCATAAATTTGTCCAACTTCAAGAGGCTTCTTGCCCCCTTAGCAGTGCTGCCGTCCTTGCTCATCATACCGTTGAACGCCGATATTTGACTCGGGATCCCATAGGAGTCTTCAAGCGCTGATTCGATTGATTCTCAAGAATGCTCTACGCCTCGAATTTTGTCCGGTGGCTGCGGCGGAAGCAATATCAATACGAGGTCACATTCTCGCTATACATGCTTACGCCGACAGAGAAATTCATCTTTAGTATGAGGATAATCCCCATTCATCTTACCATCACATGCCCCTATAGCAATTCCACTAATTTCCTGACTCACAGATACCTTCCTTATCCTGTTCCTCTCTATGATCATCGTGGCCGCATCTCTTTACCTACCTGGACATATCACCACCATGATAAGCCGAGCTTGGTTCTACTACGCTGGGGATGAGACACTGGCCGCCACTGCCGGCGTGGCAAGAGGTGCAGCAGGACAGCGGGCTGGTGCTGGGTTCGCCGAGGCGAGACTGAAGGACCTAGGAGGGAGGATGGAGGGGCAGGATGTGCTCGATATGCTGGGGACGTTATGACCAAGGAAAAAGTTGTATTGACTTGGCGCACGTTAGCATTGTACAATAGGAACCATACAGTAATTTCGGCGTGTTTATACTAGGATTGAAGCCCAAAAAGTCTTTCTCAAGAGCAGTAAATAAGGGCCTTCTATACAAGTTTCCCCCCCTGACAACTTGACTTATATCCTCCCCTACCAAAGCACCCCCTTCGTACTCCCCACCTCCCCCTCCCTCCCCACCACCCTAGCGCAAGCCATCCTACATGCTACCGCCAACGCCTTAAACGCACTCTCCGCCCTATGATGATCATTACTCCCCCTAATAACATCAACATGCAGCGTCACCCCCGCCGCCATAGCCCAGCTGCTCAAACCATGGTGAATCATCTGACTATTCAACTGCCCGATCATTGGTCCCTCAAAGCCAAATTCTCCAACAAAGAAAGGGCGGGACGATATATCGAGGACGGCGCGGGAGAGCGCCTCGTCGAGGGGAGCATAGGCGTGGCCGAAGCGAGTCAGGCCTGTGCGGGCGCCGAGGGCGTCTCTGAAGGCGGTGCCGAGGGCGAGGAATGTGTCTTCTGTTGTGTGGTGGTCGTCGACTGGAGATGTTGTTAGTGAAAGTAGAGTCCCTGTGGGGGAATTGAGAAATTACTGGCTAGATCTCCTCTACACCGCACTCGTAGACTCCAGCCCGCATGTTTCGCCCATGCATGAAGCATATGGTCCAGAAACCCTATGCCCGTCCATATCCATATGTGCTGAGAATTTGTTAACTGGGAGGCATGGTGCTTGGAGTCCTGAGAAGGTATTGGAGTGTTTGGCGCTGGAAGGTCGGAGGTGAAGTGAGAGGATTCGGGAAGATGATCGAGTGGGCCGCCATCTAAGGAAAGGGAAACTTGAATCTTCGTCTCATTTGTGTCACGATTTATAAGTGCGGTGCGGCGAGGTTGGGATTCAGGCATTTTGGAGGAAGGTTGTTGAAAACTAAACATTGTTAGGGTCGCGGTAGTCAATTCCAAGATAAACTTCACAGTTGTCCAGAGAATGGAAAAGATAGATTATTGCGTTCGTTTATATTATATCGCTGCGTTAATTTTATAGCAAGAAAGCAAAACCTATCACTCTTTGGGAGAGGACTCCTCATTGACACATATCCTTAACATCATCCATCTGCATTGAACCAGGGTATCACAGCATGCTATTAATGAAGATCCGCCGGTAAATGCAGAAGAACGCCATCGCATCCAATAAACCTGCAGCCGTTAAAGCCCTTCAAAGTTCTCTCTAATTTCGTCTTCGAAACACCCTTGTGCTTGCCCCCATTCGCGTGATGAGATTCCTCCTCAACTTCTTGCAATAGCTCCTTAACTCCTGTCAAATAGTCTAAATCCCTGCTCGGAGATCTCCATATACGCGTTTCGTTTACTTCGTGCTTTTCGTAATCGACATTCCCTCCCTTGTCTTCGGCCCCTTTCTCCCAAATGGAGCTGCCTGGCAAGCATTTCAAATCCCAACCCTCAGCCATAATCTGACTTGGGCCTTCATTGACTGCTAGGTATCCGCCCTTCTCGACCACCACGGTCATCTTGATCCAGTCCAAAGACTGCAGTCTCTGCAGTCGAATGCCAGAGTCAAGTTCCATGTCATGGTCTTCTTGATAGCCACCAAAATCATCCTCGTCACCATTACGGAAACCTTCTGGGACGATAAAGTTGATCTCTTTCAACGTTCGATCTTGTGCCAGTACGACGCAAAGTCTCTGAATGGCTTGCCTATCGAGATGCCCTTCCTCTGGGATCTTCATCATATGCATTTTCGGGAAATTCTTAGACCTGCCATTGAGATCTTTGTTGTCAGAGTCTTTAACAGGCCACCGCATGTAGATTGGTGCATGTACATCCACTCGGTGTATCCGTGATCGGGCCTCAGGCCCTATGGTGAGGAAAAAGCGTAGCAGACCCTGCCATCCACTTCTGCCCGTAAACCTAAAGTGATTGTCGGCCCAGAAGAACATGACTGCTTCATTATACACTTGACGGCATGTGCCTAGGAGACCCGTTGCCATCTCCTTTCGTACGTATTCGAGAGACTCTTGATGACGGACTTTGAGAAGAGTGACAGCCGGCTTTGCTGATTCGTCGGGCTTGGTCCATTTGTGTGGCCACAGGTCAATTGGTTCGTCTCTAACGAGAGCATAACGGTAGATTTTGGTTCTGATTTCTGGTGGAAGTCTGAGGAGTGGAGACTGGAGCTGACTTCTTGGCCGTCGGGGGCGACGAGGACGAGTAGAACCGGCCATAGTCGCAGTTGATCACTGAAACTAGAAGGGAGTCAGAGATGGGTCAAATAGAATGTACTAATTCTCCCAGCAGCCTTACAAGACAAAACCAAATATTGTATTGTGCCACAATCATCACCCTCAACCATTCATCTTCAATGATATATTCCTATCTTTGTTGCATCGGATAGCAGCTTGCCCCAAGAGGATTCTTAGACGAAGGAACGGCTACAGGGTAGGTGTAGTCGTATGAACTGGTGAGCCTGTGGGCTACTCGAGACAATTCAGACCTTGTGCACCGGCAACAAAGACATTGCTTTGCTTAACCCAAGAAATTTCAAGGCTTGACTGGAAGAGTTTGGACAAATATAAGCATGGAGTGTGCAAATAATCAAAGTTTGAGTAGATTCAAGGACTTTACCCAGCTTCAACCCTGGGTCATGAGTAGCTTGGCATGTATTTGGTGGACATTATGGTGAAGCCTGGTTTCCTTATTATCATATCATCAACACATGTCAGGCAACCATGTTAGGAGGAGAGGACTTTTAATCAATTATGGAGCCTGGAAACTTCTACAATTTGAGTCAGCCTTGGAAAGGCTGCAGCTTGAAGCGCCAAACGCCTTTGCCGCGCTCCTCTTGGCGAGCATCACCACTTTCTCCATGCAATGAAGATTGACTCTCTATTCCTTGATCATCCACCATTGGGTCCAGATATGCCCCGATATGGTCAGAAAACCAACGAAGAAATCAGTCGTGCTAGCTCTGAAGCCCTCAGAGGTGCTGTAGTCGGCGGCGCTAAGGTTAGAAGTTCTCGAACGACACCCGCGTGCTTCCGAACAGTGTCTATGTCCTGATTCTCTCCTCTTCTTACATAGACTGACACACTCTCCATTGCAGTGGGGTCTCATTTGTGCTGGACTCGGGGTTGCTGGTTACTACTTATCACCCATTTATAGAGGATTGACGGTCCAATTCAAAGTGTGGGCCAGACCCCTCCTCCTTGTACTGCTTGCTCTAGTCTTTTCTTTACCGTTCGTTGGATGGTGTGCTTTGTCACGTCGACTACCAATGCGTAATCTAGCTTTATCTGACATCCGCTGGGACCTAGATACGTTCAAATGTCCGGTATGATGCTAGGCGGCTGGTTGGAAGCTGATCGACGGGTTCGCGCATACGAGTTTGCGGCCAGACGTGAGCGGAAGAGGATAGGTGATGAAGCAGTATGGAGGCATTGGGAGAGTATGATGCAGGATGAAGAGCGGAAAGAGATGACGAAGAAGCAAGAGAATAGTTGATGTGGATGGCATTGCCCGTACTATGCTCTCCAATTTATCGAACGAACGGAGGACAAGGATTTCCTCACGTTGATTCCGCCCTGGCTGCTACAAAACCACCGTGGTGGTCCGATGACGCCACAATATTCGACAGACTACGCGCCGGAGCTCACCTCGGAGTACGGCGAGTAGGATAAGAGGAACGAAAGAAGAGTACACGCACTTTCAGTGCACCGGAAAGGTCGTACTTCATGGTTAGGGAATGAAAATCTCCAGGAGCAAAAGATATGGAGAAATCAAAAGAATTTCCAATGGCTAGCTGAGGCTAAGAACAAGCACGTCATATAATGAAGGGCAAAAAGGCAAAGGAGCATGACACACTGGAATTTGAACGATCTATGCTAGGTTATGGTAGATGGAACCGCTCTCTGGCAACTCCAAATCGGTGAATAATATCGAGAACACATGTCTGTCGTACACTGCAAGATATTCCCCCAGTTGGTCACCATGCCTTGAAGCTCTCATTGGGTGTCACACAAAGCGAGCATGAATCTCTATCAGGTGAGGTATACATTCCACCATCTCGTACATAGGTCTCGGTTCTGGAATCTACTACAGTGGTTCATCAAGATACACGTAGCATTCTGGCCACAGATTACTCCACCCACCGAATCCCTCCCTAACTCAACGTCTACAAATGCCCCATTTCCTCAAAACTAGTTGTGACTTACCTCCATACCTAGTCATGCCAATGACACACCCGAAGCAGCAACTCGAGTGCTCACTCTGCTGCACTCACATATCGGCCCACCGAACATTGCTCGCTCATTGAAGAACCAACGCAAGGCCCAGCAGAGCGCCGCCCAAAGTAATGCACCAACCAAAACCCACTTCGGATACCTACAAACCCTCACCCAGCCTCTTCCCGCCCTCCTCCCACGCCAAACCCATTCCTCTCACGACAACGTGATTCCCCTCATAACTCCTCGGAGCAAAGATGTCCTCAGTGTCACTATCTCCTTTGATGAACGTCAATTTTCGGAGGAATCGACTCGATAGTAGCTCTGGTGCTGATGTATCTTCGGGAGCAGCAAGCGCAGTGTTGATAGATTGTCATCCGCAGAGGCGAAATGGGCTATAGGTGAAATGGAGTATAGTGTAGAGATGATGGATAAGTACGGGAAAGGTGGTTAGGTTTGGTTAGATCACGAGTGTTGAGAGGGTAGATATTGAAGCTGTGATATGATGGATGGACAAGCTGCTTGATTAGGCGAGAGGGATAGATGAGTTAAGTTGGCGCATATTATGAGTCCATCTAGTCTATATGGTCAAGATATGTAAAGAAGAGTTTTCACCGGAGTTAGAATTGGGTGGAGGTTCGAAGCATATACCTAGTTTATATACATGGAGTCCAAGGCCAGACAGAGACTTTGCACCTAGAGGCTTGGAGAAGGCGAATTGGATGTGCATCTCTGTACAAGGTTTTATTCCTTCTAAAACCCAAGCACAGCAAATTATCCACACAGACACAACACCTATCTATGTACACCCACYTCCCTCTTCCCTCTTTCCCTTCATCCTCCAAGTCACACAACACGTATATAGAACGATTGAAGATCAAACATACACACGACTCATCCGAATCGCAAAAGTATAAATAGGTACAGGAAGTAGTACTCGCATTCCATACAAAGCAAGCATGCAGGCATGCAGACAGATGCAAATGGGACGACCATATCTGTCTCGGTCCTCAACCAATTTTGCCAATGCCAATGCCGATGTAAACAATCCCTCCCATCCATCCATCCACCCATATAGAATTTTAACGCCTGAAGCGCCTGGGCCAATGGTACATATATTTTTTATCAACCCCGCTTGTCACAGCACAAACAAACATATTTTTCGAGTCGTAGTCCATGCGTTCCTTCTCTTGCCGGGGAAGGGAGGGAGAAGGTAGGTAGCTCGAGCAATTCCACCGAGTGAAGGGCGGAGAAAAGGAAAATTAAACCTCATGCCGTGCAATAAGCTCATAGCCCTTCCCACTGCCCCGTCTTAATAACACAATTCGTTGTGTCCACCCAGCTGCCGTCGCCCACGGGCTTTTACCACCTTTCCGTCTCCGCTCGCCGAGGAGGAGAACACGGCCGTAGATCCACCATATGCCTAGGCCGACAACGCCGGCGATGAGGAACCCGGAAGCTGTGAGTAACATCCAATGCCTTCCCATCCAGAAAACGAGCCGAGCGTCCGATCCATGCCAACTACTTCCCCCATGCCACCTGAAGAAAGCCCAGGGCTGCTTATTATACTCATCCCCCATCAAGACCCTCACCCGCGTTTCTTCCATGCCATTCCATCGCCCTGAGCTGCCCGCGGGCCCTATGAAACTCCCGACCTCGCTTTGGCGGCCGCGTTTGTATTCCTGCCAGATGACGGAGAGGAAGAGCGGGCCGGTGCTGTACATGACTGTTATGTAGGGGAGTTTCCAGTCGCGGTTGTAGGGGATTAGGGATTCGATTACGAGGGTGAAGAATGGGTGGTGCGGGATGGAGCCCATGGCGTCGTTGGAGATGCCGGTGGGGTGGGTGCGGCGGACCCAGGAGGGGTAGGAGAGGAGGGGGTCGAGGCGGCGGTTGCAGCCCTGGGGATTCATGTCAGTTTGAAATTTTGAGGTGTTACGTTGGGGAGAAGGGAGTGGGGTGAGAATTACATCGTCGAGGTCTATGTAGATACCACCAAAGTGGTTGAGAACGAAGTATCGGATTGCATCTGCGCGTTGGATGGGTTGCGAGTAGTTGTCAAAGGTGGCGAGGAACCAGGGGTATTCGGTTGCTATGAACTCGCGTGATTTTACATCTGTCCAGAGCTGGAAGCAGTGTCCAATTAGCCTCTTTCCCTTCTAGGCCATTTTCCCGTATGTCTTCGGAGGCCTACACACCTTGTACTCATAGTCTTCGTGCAAGTCCACACAGCTTTTCTGAGCTTCCCTCCACCTTTCCGGCACCGTATCGTTCACATAGGTTTGGTGTATTATCTTGGGAATCAATTGTGGGCGGTCGTCAATCAGTGGGGAATTGGGCGCGGGAATTTCTGCAGGATGGATCGCGTCTCTTGAACCGTCTTCGACCAGCAGGGTGAGGAGGGTGTAGACTGAGCGAATTAGGAAGCATATTATGAGGAGGTTTATTATTAGGAAGATTGTGAGGCCGCGACGCATGTTTGTAGAGTTGAACTGTGGAACAATGAATGGTGGGGAAGAGGGACTTGGTATGTGAGATTGGCGAGGGGAATTGTCCGCGGTGTCGAGGAGATCGAGTTGAAGAGGTCGTGGAGGGATTATTAGAGCTTATATTGGAGCGGTAGAGAAGGTCGACACCGCTAAGGGCGAGTAGGTGGAGTGAACCTGGTGCGCTGAGGACGAGCAGGCTGCATCAGGGGTTGTTCTCACTTAAAGGACAGGCAGATCATTTCACGATCCAGAAAATGGGTGATTAAAAAGAACAATTTGTAGAATTGAAGCCAAAGAGGTGATGAGTGGTAGGTTGACTAGTTAAGGACAGTGGTTTTGTTCCATGTGAAATGAGAAGAACAAGATAAGCCGATTCAGAAAGGTAAGGTTTGAATAAGGTGATAGTTGGACAGAAAAGAAGCAAAAGGCGTCGTTGACAGGTCCAGGTCTTGGCGTTGAGTGGACAAAAGAATTGGCTTCATTTTGCGAGATTTAAAGGGAGAAACGGCTGCCTGCCTGGATTCCGACTGGGCCAGAAGCCGATCCCCCTGCATAGTGCAACATGGGTCGAGAGCATAGCCTGAAGCATTGGCTGCACAACTAGAACCCCTTAGTAGCAGCCCTTATGAAGCCTACCTTAGACCTGCATCCCTAACCAATCTCTAACCCGTCCCTTAGGCCTTCCCGTAAACTTTAGTTGGGGGCTAGACGACGCCCAGAACCTCCCCACCGACACCGCCCCAGACCTCCGCCTATCAGCCACGCCCCAGCAATCCTCTTCCCTAGCCCCAAAAGACCCTTTTTCGCGAGGGGTGTGTCTGGCCAAAACGAATACTGTGTACTTTTGCGGGGTCATGAGCCACAATGCCCAGCCTGTTTTTCTTTGGCTTGAGACTCAGGTAGACATCATTAAGGTATCGTTGTATTCAACCCTCATGTACTCCATATAGAGTCATTACTCGTGTATGCTGTGTATCTACTGTACTGCTGCTGTCGCACAGCCATAATGTTCGTGTGCGATGATGCGGCTATCTATGCTAGGTGATGTTTTACACGTAATCATTAGAAGAGGAAGACTGCGATCTGCTTTCATACGCGTGGTCTCATCGCTGCGCCGTCTGCACGCGACGTCCTCACGCATAAGCTCGTCCCGCCGATCCATGCACCACACCTCATTCCACCTATCCAAACGCCCTTGCCGTCATTGTGTTTTTTGGAAGGGTTCACCAAGTCATCCGATAATCGTCTTTTGCAACCAAACCGCTCTGATTCGTCATTCATGCTAAAGTTTTCCCATCTCCAATGCATCTCCCTCGGATTCGTATGCTTGGTCCTCAACCTTCGTCTCTTTCTCCTCCACGCTCACCTCCATCGCCTTGCCACCGTTGTAGTCCACTTGTAGTTGTCGGTTTGGCTCACCAGTAGGGGTTCTGTCGTCAATACGATAGCCTCTTACAGCAGTCGCCAGGCTTTCACTGGTCTCAGGTCGATCATCAGCCTCCAACCAACGGTGTTCTACAGGCGCTCCCTCTGGAGGCAAGCCATGCGCCAGATTGTAGTTTCTTTGCAGGTAGCTTTGTAGCCTTGCAAGTTCACGGTCCCAATTTTGAGAGAGACTGCCTACTGCCGCTTTAATATCTGACTCTGTGTAGCTATGCATTGGAGAATGCCGTTTGTCCATGTTGCGGGGTGGGATGCTTCGTTGACTTCCAATGGTCTTACCAATAGTCCGCCCCAACGTGCGATTGACCGTTGCTTTCGTAGAAGATGACATTCTCGTCACAGGCGATGTTGATGGAGTGTCTCGAATGTTGACAATTTCTCTGTCCACCTTATTCTGCGTCCAAGCCCGGTCCATTACCATTGACGATAAATACAAGAGGGTTTTATTGTGCTCAAGACTGTTAACAAGTACAGTGAATGCTTGAAGGTTAATCTCGTTGTTTTCGCAATGGATCTCTTGGAGAGTGTCGTTCACTTCAAGAACGGAAGCCAGTGTACTTGCTCCTTGTAGCCCAAGTTTCTGATGCTCGACCCGCAATACCCTAAGTGTTTTGTTTCGCTTCAACCCAGCCAAAGCATGGTTTAGGCCATTTCCGTATTGAGCCGCCTCGATATGAGTATGCTCGCCTGAAATGTCGATCTCTTTCAGAGTGTTGTTCTGCGTGAACAACAGATGCAGTATCTCGCAAGTATCGTCGCCCGCATCTGTCGGTAGGGAGAGTTTTGAGATGTCGAGTACCCGAGTGGTAGTGTTCTTAGAAAATGCCTTGATCAGTCTTTGAAAATTCTTCTCTCTTTTGTACTCCATCATCTGCATGGTAACCCGAACCGGACTGCAAGAACGACCTATTGCGTCAACAAGAGCATCATGATGCTGTTCAAGATGATTGTCGCTAAGGTTGATGTGCATGTTTCTAGACTTTCCAAACCTAGATACATCTAGTGCGTTGAGCAACATAGCTGCTTCACTACTGCTTAATCGACATTGGCTAAGATCCAGGAGTCTGAGGTATTCTGACATATCAGAAACGAGATAGACAGTTAAAGCCTCGATACTTTTTTCATTTAACGCGGTCCTGCTAAGTTGAAGCTCTACCAACTTCCAAGAGAGCAGCATCTCAGTCGAGATCAGAGGCTCCGGGCTCGAAACCCGAGATATGTTAGACAGGTTGACCTTGCGAATGAACTCGAACTGTCTGAAATGCTCCTCAATCTCCTTAGGCTCATGTCGGGCCAAATTACCCGAGAGGTCGATTGATTCCATTGTCGCCGCTTGGTACGATAATGCTTGAAGTAGAGTATTCATGCTCCGGTCAACCAAGCCACAGTAGCCTACATCTAAAGCTCTAAAATGGCAAGATTTATCAATGGCAGCTGAGAAAATGTAATCAACATCAACATCAGTCAGAACAATACCATTGAGTGAAATCCAGTCAACATTGGTCCACTGCTTTACACACAAGGGAAAAAGCGCCTCACAGATGCCGCAGCCTGGATCTTGAACAGTTTGGTCTCCTTCTTGCAATTTTCTAGTCAGACAGTAGGAGAAGTCCAGCCGCCGAAGACGTCGGCACTTAACAGCTAGAGCTCGCACTTCCTGGACAAGCATAGTCGCATTTTCTTCATCTGCAATCTTCATAGGTACACCGGATTTGGTCGTCCAAGGCACATGGTCATTACCATGGCGATCACGTATGTTATGTAAACTGTCTAAGCTGATATTGCGAAATGAAAGGGTCAAGAATGATTCATTGTACCTTAGCGAGCGCATGATAGCCAAGAGTTCGAGTGCTGTATATGTTGTTCGACCCGTGTCCGCTGGTGGGCACAGCTCGAATACCGGTGCGTCCTCACACTCTTCAAGCACTTCATATCGTATTCTTGACGGATCAACATCGTAGGCGAGACAGTAGGCCGTGAGGGTGCGATCGTAGCCCTGGTAAGGCTCTTGGGAAGGGAGAATTGGCCATACGTTGTCTTCTAGACTCGACGGCACGGTCCATGTCAGTGGCGCCTCTGCCCAATTTGGCCTTAGGAACTCAGTGGCATGCCTTGTGGTAAGGGCGATGTCATTGACAAGGGATGAGGCTAGAAATAGCGTAGTGGTTGGTCGGAAAGGCATGCGAAAGCTTATTGAGAAGGCATCATCGGCGTCGTGCACCTTGAGGTCCGTAAGGATCATTGTACCAAAAGAAATTGGCTTCATTTCCGAGAGTAACGAGCTTGACATATTCCTCGACGATTTAGGGAACGGTATTAAGTGGACTTTGAAGGCACCAAAGACTAGAATACAGACTGTGCAATGCACGTTCGTTAAGTCCTCAGAAGAAGACTTCGCTGAGGATCTTCCGGTCCTTTGAAGCACTTTGAACATGGTGAATGAGCTTGGATCGTAGTCATGCTCTTGCTCTAGAACCCGTGCCGTGTAATCGATCAAGTGCTTTGGGAAGGGCTTTGGGTCAGCCAGGCGAGCTTTAGTCACTGCAGCCCGGATGGATGACGTCCACACATTGTTTTCCAGTGGGTCATGCAGCTGCAATGTTATAGCACCAGGGATGTTCGTCTCATCATCCATGTAATTGATCTCTATACTGAAGTATGGTTTGCCGTCATCCAACCTCCATACAGCGATGATATCGTGTAGTGGTATAGCGTGGTGACTCTCTCCAGATGAAGTTGTATGAAGCTCGTGAAGGGAGCCGCTTGAGCTCATTCTCGAGTGCCTCATGCCACTTGCTTTGCCAATGGATGGGGGAACGTTTGGAAAGATGTCAGATGCGCCACCCTGGCTCTTAAACCGTACCAGATGTGTATCTGTGAGGACAAAGTACTGGCTTTTCTTCCTAAGTATCCCTCCTGTTGTTTGTATTTCGCCGTGATGTAAGACTGCAGTTCCATAATTGGGCGGGGTATTCGAAATGGTGGAATGCACCGAGTCTGATTTCGAAGTTGTACGTGCAAGACCGTTCTCGTCCTCATAAGTAGAATGAAATGAGTTACGAATGGAGCCGAAGATGCTTGAAGGTCGGCCTGACTTCTGCAAGCTTTTAGGTCTCGATTTATGCAGGAGGCGGTTGAGACTGCTCTGAGAGTCGGTCCTCTTAAGAGGAGTCAAAGGACTCGAGGGTGGCATATCTAAGCTGGTGGGAGAGCTGGAAGGACTGGAGGATAAGAACGTGGCCGGGCGTCGTTTCTTAAGCAGGCCACCCGCCGGGGCACTCTCTGGGGGTTCATTAATGGGAGTCAATGCAGAAACATCAGGTCGGAAGATTGTCAAGGACTTTCTTCTGCGCCTATCCGACATTGTGCCCAATGTGTACTCGATTCAGACGCGCTCATTGTTTGCCGAGTACACGAACAACGATCTGCAGAGGCGAAAAGTAGGCACACAAGACACTTCTGTGCATGCAGAGAGGAAGTATGGTCTTGTGTTGGATGAAATAACCTAGTCATGGAGGTAATGGCACAAGATCTGCGCGGGGGAACCTCCGTAGCTAATTGTAAAAAGTATGCAGAATGACGCGAAATATAAGTGTTTTGAGGTGAAGACATCTTCGAGTTGCGTGGATAGCGCCCTCGGTCATATCGGACGAAGGCTGCGGGCCAAACGGGTACTTATCCGAACCAAGTTTCTGTCCCTAACGTCCCCTAATGCCCCCTAAAGGCGGCCTTGGGCTTGGTGGTCCAGGGAATCTCCAGGTTGTTCTTTATCGATGCCTGTCCCTATGCAAGTCATTTCTCTTCACAGATAATGCACCCCTCAAGGTCCGTAAACTAGCGTTGATACGACGCTGAAGAACCAGTCATTGGTTTCCCTTGTTCTAAAAATTTAGAGAATACGACGATGATTGTATGCATCACATCATGTGCTCAAGATTTGGCACAAGTCTTATCCAGCCAATAGCTGTTAGACCTCTGCAGGCCCGGGTATCTACACGTAAAGAAATCAAGGGGCTACCAGTCAATCCCATGAACTGATGTTGTTGATGATACAACCTTCTCCTCCCCCTCTTGCAGATACCTTTCCTACTAAGTAAACCGTTTCTCCGGCACTCTTCAGCTCGTTCATAGTCTCTTGAGCATGCTCTTGGCTAACGACGAGTACCATACCCAAGCCTGTGTTCCATACTCTGCCAAACTCCAGATTTTCTATCGAGCCTTGATCCTTCAACCAGCGTAATACCTTCGGCACTGGCCACTTTGCTGCGTCAAGTTCAGCGGCAAGATGTTTCGGTAGCATTCGTGGCACATTCTCTATCAAGCCTCCCCCTGTGATATGGGCCATACCCTTGACCAGATCTCTCCTAATTACCCTTAATAAGGGTTCGACGTAGATCCGAGTAGGTGCCAGCAGACTCTGGCCCAAACTTTCATCGTCTGCACTCCACGGTGCCCGATCATGGTACGATAATCCTGCTCGTTCCACTATTTTTCGAATCAAGCTAAAGCCATTGGAATGACAGCCATCGCTTGCCAGGCCCAGCAAGACATCCCCAATCACCATAGACTCTTTGTCAGGCAGAATTCTTTTACCTCTGGCAATTGCTCCAGTTGTTGCTCCCACTATATCGTATTCCGTAGCGTTGGTGAAAAGCCCGGGCATTTCAGCCGTTTCACCACCTATCAGAGCGCACTTCGCCTCTCTGCAGCCTATGCAGATTCCCTTGATAACCTGTTCTGCAACGTCGACATCCAGTGTGCTACAGGTGTAGGTGTCCGTAAAAAACAGGGGCTCTGCTCCTTGTACCACCAGATCGTTGACATTCATTGCACATAGATCAATCCCAATAGTGTCATGTTTGCCTATGGCTTGAGCAATCTTCAGCTTTGTACCTACGCCGTCAGTTCCAGAAACAAGCAGGGGTGCGGTTTTATAGCCAGCCTCATACAGATCGAAGACGCCGCCGAATCCGCCAATTTCGGCCGAAGCACCAGGACGAGCCGTAGACGACACAAGTGGTGCAATCCGCCTAACAAGGCTATTACCTGCGGAAATCGAGACACCGACTGACTCATAAGTAAGGCTAGTGCCATTACTCCTGATAATGGTATTGGAGTCGGCTTCCAGGCTGCGTTTGCCGATGTCTCGGCGGAAATGCATATTCGGGAAACTGATGGACGAAATGCCTTCATAAGCCTGAGATATGGCGGCTTCAAGTGTTTTGCCAGTCGATGTTGCAGCAATAACCCTGCCTCCAGAGGTAGTCAGGTTTTGCGGAGAGCAAGTATCTTGTGGTCCGTAGGAACCATCGCCATGCGTATGCGACGGTTGTAAAGGAAGCTGGGAGTCTACTTGGTCTTTCCGGGGAATGGATGCCTTTGTTCCAGCGTGGAAAATGTGGGTATCAGCTGGAGTGGGGCCGAGGGTTATGGTATCTCCTCGATCATAATGGCCAGGATAACCACCAGCAGCGGCAACAACGGTGGCAGAATAGAAAGGATAATGCCCGAAACTGATGGAGTCCAAGCAACCGTCAGTACATGCAGCCATCACGTCAGCAAGATCACCGTCCATCAATGGCAGGAGCGTCTGTGTTTCGGGATCACCAAAACGGACGTTATACTCGAGAGTCTTGGGTCCAGACTTAGTTATCATCAAGCCAGTGAACAGCAAACCTACGAAAGGGAATCTCTCTTTCCTCATTCCGTCAATTGTTGGCTGTAGGATTGTTCGATGTACCTCCTCGATCAATTGGGGGGTAGCAATTTTGGTTGGTGCATAGGCTCCCATGCCACCTGTATTCGGTCCTTTATCCCCATCGTATATCTGTTTGTGATCCTGTGCTGGTGGTAACGACTTGATGGTGTGTCCATCTGAAAAGGTCAAAAAGCTCAATTCTTCTCCTTCGAGATACTCTTCAATGACAACCTCATCACCAGAAGAGCCAAATTCTTTTGTTAACATGATAGCCTCTAGGCCTTCATAAGCCTCGGTCTTCGAGGACGGTAGAATCACACCCTTGCCAGCTGCCAAGCCAGAAGCCTTCAGAACCACATTGTAGGAAACATTGTCCAAGTATTGTCTTGCCTCGGCATAGTCTGTAAAGTTCTGATACCTCGCCGTTGGTATGTTGTGCCTCGCCATGAAATCCTTAGAGAAGGTCTTGGAGCCCTCCATTTGCGCCGCGGTTTTCGAAGGTCCAAAGCATCTTATACCAGCTGAGGTATCATTAGCATGAGGAAGTTGCTAGGTTTAGTTTGACTACCGGAGCGGAAGAAGCTTCCAATGCCTGCCACTAACGGTCCTTCTGGTCCAGGGACTACTAGATTGACTTCGTGCTCTCTTGCGAAAGCAAGGAGAGCAGGGAAATCCTCTGGTGAGATGTCACTGATATTTGTGGCCTTTTCAACCGACGCGGTTCCCCCATTGCCAGGCACTGTGTATATCGCATCGACTAAGGGTGATTGCCCTAGCTTCCAGGCCAAAGCATGCTCTCTGCCTCCACTGCCGATGAGCAATATTCGAAGCTTTTCTCTCTCCATTGGGACGAGATTGGGAGGTCACGGGCCTCAAATCTCGGGAGGTAGTCCTAAGTCTGGTTCGTAAATGGCATTGCAAAGGCGGGCAAAAGCCAGAAGGAAGAGAAAAAAATGCTAAATTTCTCCCCTCGGTGGGGCTAATATGTCCGCTTTATCTCCGAGGTCTTGGCGTCTCGCCAAAACTAGAGGACTTCCATCGCAACATGATAATGTAATATGATTATCCCGTATTACACACACACATGAGCCTCCGTATACTAGAACAGCAATGAAGATCCAGATATGCTCTTCAGAGTCAACAGAACCCCTTCTACAGCCCTCAAACACACTGTGCATCTTCTGAAAAAGAAGTTCGCTACCAGTCATGTGACAGCAGCAACCCAGCTGCCTCGCCGCCTGACAGTCAACGAGAACGATATCGAGGAGGCCTTTCTGAAAGGCAGTGGCCCTGGTGGGCAGAAGATCGTGCGTTAAGTTTCCAAATTGGTATCCTATGGTGATCTTGTCGATTAAAAGGTTTCTGTGATGCTAGAACAAAACGTCCTCGGCTGTTCAGCTTAAGCATATTCCCACTGGCATCGTCGTAAAGTCGCAAGCCACCAGATCGCGGTCACAAAATCGCAAAATCGCTCGACAAAACCTTGCGGAAAAAATTGAGGAACTAGAGAAGGGTCCTGAAAGCCGGACCGCGTTGAAAGCAGAGATCAAAAGGAAACAAAAAGCGAGCAAGAGCAAAAAGGCGAGGAGGAAGTACAGGGCTTTGCAAGATAATAAAGGGGTCGAGGTAGACGAAGAGGAGGGATCTGACCTGGACAATCAAGTGGAGGATGAAGCAAGAGAGGAGCGTGTGTAGGCCACCGTTGTGAAGCTGGAGAGTCAACGACGCTCTCTAGATCCGACTGTTTAGACGCCTGTCATTGATACGAAGTGCATATATCTCACTTGTAAAACTCAAGGAGTTCATGCTCAGCGTTTAGCGGCAGCCGTCAAAATACCTTTGCTAATGTCTAAAGATTGATTCATGCGCTCAGGCGGGTGGGTATCAATATTACCGGCTGCAATAGGGCGCTCTTGCTCTCAGACACTCGTCCTCAGTCACAATATGGTGGATCTTGTCAACCTTTACGCCCTCGATACTTCTTCAGCTCCCCGTTCTCGACCGACAGAAACCCCCCTTTGACATATACTGCAATCTGGCCCCATGAATTAGTTTGTAGGACGATGCACTATGAAACACATGTCAAGTTGCTGAGAGATTGTGCCCAGGAGAGCACGCGGCCGAATGTGGGCATGACAACCCTATGGCTCGCTCGGTACTGAAGTGTACACCTTGATGCCATAAACCTGCCATCGCAATCACAAATGCTTGGAGGAAAGAGATGAATTGAAAGTGCTAGACTCTTCACTGGTATGGGAACAGTGTACCGGTCCGCCGTGTCAGGAACTTAGCGAGCAATAAGAGACTAATTGCGAATACATAAGGATCTCATTAGGCAAGGCCAGAATAGTACCCAAACGATACGGAAGGCGGCCACGAGGGAGACGATAACACTGCGAAGGACGGTGCGGCAGATCAGTAGTTCAAATCTTACTCTGAATCGCTGAGGGTCTTGATCAAGGTCAACGCCAAGAAGGCTGCGCAAGTATACGACCGTACATGATACACTGTGAAGTTGAGGTAAAGAAGGGTTCAGCTGGCTGACATATTTGTGAGCAATGTTTTCACGGCTGGCAGGCTGTTAGCCTTGCGAGAAGCCATCAACCAAGTCATCCGCATGATTCCTCAGCCTGATAAACAAATCAAAGGGTCAGAGACATTGATGCTGATTTGGTCTTGAAACCAAGGCAAAAAATCCTTGTTGTCCAATTTCAGCTCAGTGACAGCCTCATCTCTGCAGTGTCATTGTTGGTTGAGGCTGTGTGAACGGTGACTACAGGCACTTCTGCGCAAGGTACTTGAAAGCAGGCGCCATCGTTTAGAATGCCCTGGTGTCCAGATTTCCCCGAGCTGGAAATTGGGCATACAGAAGTAGCATGGAACATGAGAGACACACGAAACAGAAAAATGCTGAAGATTTTTCATCTGGGTTGAAAACAATGACTGCATTTGTCTTTCCTGCATTAGCATTATCTTCGGTTCAGCAGCAGGTTCAAACTCTGGTTAGGGTAAGGTGCTCAAAGATCCGAAGCTGAGCATTTAGTGCTACCTTGAAGTAGAAAGCGTGGAAGCTCAACCAATACTGGATTGCAGCTTTGTGGAAAGTTTAGTGTTGCTCGAGGCTTCAAATGGCAGACCSTGGGGCTTTACCGAGGCTCTTGACTAATAGCTCCTCAAGCAACAACCTCAGTCGCTTCACATTCTTGCTCCCGGTTAGACTTGAATAAAAGTCCCATCAGTCGGGCTCAGGGCTGAGTGCCCGTTTCGTTTGACAGCTCAGAGCTGCGTCGATCGAAAATGACCTTATTGCTCAGGGAAAGACACTGGCTGAAACCAGCGTTTTCTCATACCAACGTCTACCTCATCACAATAAATGGGTCTCGGCGAATCCTGCATTGTTCGCGATGTTTGAAAACCACAGTTTTCACGTGAAACATGTCACAAAGTCGACTTCATCTATATACACTGGTCTTTGGAGCAATTGGCCTCATGAAGCGACCTTAGGAGCCACAATTACCTTTAATCAGCGGTCTGGCCCGTTGTTGAATAAGGAATGATAGACTCTATCCCTTCAATGGCTGACCCTCGTCCACTTAAGCGGCAAATTTTTACGAATCCCCCCTGAAAGGTGGTCACCAGTCATCGAAGGGACATTTTACGACCTTCCCCTCCGCAAATCTATCGAATATGGCATCATTTCGAGGACTGATTTTGCACGGTGTCTGGATCCGAAAGCTGTTCTATAGGCTATTCAGGGATATATAGCAAACAATCTTAACAGTCTTGGAGATTTCCATGGTTTTCAGGACCTAGCTGGCTTGTGTAAACACTACTATGCACGAGCTCTCTCAAATCGGAGCGCAGATGCTCTTCAGCTTTTCGGGAAACTCCGGTGTTGTCTAGCCTATAACGAGTCCTCGAAGATCATAGTACTAAAGCCTAGAGAAGCCCTGAAGCTCTCAGTGCCGATCATCCAGCATGCCATGGAATCCGCCACAAGGCATCCCGTTTGTCATTAGTATAATCGAATTCTTCAGCGCGGCGAGTGTGCACTTCGAGACATTGGATGGGACCCGGTGATCAAGATCTGTGCCTAAGGTATGGCCAGCGAGTCAAGATAGATGCTTTGTCATGCAGATCTGGGAGCATTCGCTGCCGTAATCGAGGATGAGTCAAGGCAGCGGACCGGTGTTCCTGCCACTTGTGGTAGACCGAAGCTGGAAGGTACCGTAGGCGAATGATTTCCTGGGTTTTGCTGGTAGTTGAGGTTGAAGTACGGTGATTTTCCCTGTACCTTGGGCAAGATAGATGCTCTTCTAAAAAACATTACCGTTTCAGCCTGGCGTGATATTCCTTCCTTTTGGTCCAGAATCGGTGGCGTCTACTGCGAAATCTGAGAAAGTGATAAGGCAGACTTCCGATGGCTATGTGGACCATAATTGGTAGGAGTGAATGGATGGATGGTTGACAATACGATTGCTGGTTGTTCTCAATTTGCTTGAAATGGGAATGTAGTGATTTCCAGAATTATTGACAGCAAGCACTTGACCTCTTGTGATAAATTGAGCTGAAACTGCATCATTTCACAATAGACGACCCAGATAGCTTGCGGTATGCAGGGTACTGCAGGCATATCTCCAGGTTGCATCGGCGCCAGTATCTTGAGCGCCTGAGCGGACGTTATGTTTCGTTCTTGCTGAAAACATTCCGATGCTGCTTGGGGTAGCGCTGGGATCCCGATACGCGAAGTCGGGACCACCTGCTTGTCTATTAGCCGTTTGATATGATGTACACGTCCTTTCAAGACGTTGTCCCCAGGAGTATATAAGACATCTAAAGCAGAAGCGTATCAGAACTCAGCTTTGCCCGCCTTTTATGTGGATGAGTACGTGTGGCATCGCTKTTCTTGACTTGTAAAGTCGAATACACGAATCTCACCGTAAATTAGTCATCATAGAAATATGAGTACTGTACATGGTATACCGACATATGTTCCCCTTCATGTCAAAGTGATATGCTGCGCCTTCGCTCCCCCATTATCAAACATCATCAAGAAATTCGTCCCATCTATATCATAGAGGCCCGCCCAGACACTAGAAACCGGACCAACCATAATTTTATTACCCCATGTGCTGCCTCCATCCCCACTAGTAATCAGCTTGCCAGCTGTAGAACCAGGATAACTATTCGAGGCACTCGCGCCCAAATCTTCGTTGGTCTGGAAACTAACAGCTAACGTACCCCCAACATTGATAATTTGCGGGGCGCCAGCGCTGGTGTTCGGAGCACTGGGCGTGTAAATGGTCTTTCGGCCACCCCATGTCTGGCCGTTGTCGGGTGATGTAATGGCATTAATGGTAAAGTAGCCGTTTGTTTCGCTCTCGAAGACGGCCATAAGGGCTGTTCCGCTGATGGTTGCTACGCCTGTCATGCCGTCACGAGAGGTGATTCCTGCCCCAGATATGGTTTGAGCGGCTGACCAGGTCTGACCGTTGTTGGTGGAGAATCTTTCCAGTGTATCTTGGTCGGCAGCGGAGTTCTCGCGGGAGTAGTAGAGCTGTAGGGTGCTTTGTGAGGTGTCATATCGAAGGAAGGGTTCCCAATTGCCGTTGACGGGGCCTGGGTCTGATGCTGGCTGGCTGAGATAGGACCATGTTTGGCCCATATCGTCGGAGTAGCAGATTGTGATGCGGAAGAAGGTGTAGGCGCCGGTACTAGGATCTTTCGAGTGGTTCCTGAATGCACAGAGGACTCGGCCCGACGGAAGTTGTAGGACGTATGGGTTGTCGATATCGTTGGCATTTGAGGGGCCTTGAGTTACGATGCCCCAGGATTGCCATGATTGACCTCGGTCCAAGCTCCGGACGGTTGTGATGATGTTGTTACCGCCGCTGAAAGCGGTGTAGACGCCGAGAATGCTGCCATCGGAGAGCTTGTTGGCACGAGGGTAGGTGCCTGCGCCGAAGACTACGGCACTGCCGGACAGCTTTGGTACAGTAGCACCACGTTTGTTTAGAAATGGTTCGACTGGAACTGCCAAACATACTGAGCAGAGCAGCACAAGGAGCCCAAGAAGGAACACGGAGGATCGAGACATTTTCCTATTATTAGGCAAATCTTCTGGCAACCCGGCCCCTGAGTAATGAATGTTGTGTAGAGAGCGTGGTGAGAGACAATTAACTCTCAAAGCAACTATATCAAGGTGAGCCTTGGAACAAGCAGTTTGTAGGATTTTGGTTCATTCTAGACCTACCTCGAACGCTAGACAAAAGAAATATGCAGCCATCTAGAACGTACAGATAGGAGATTTCAACAATCAAGGCCTTAGAGAAGTGTACTTACTTTATCATGCCTGCTCCTGCATTGTCCAGGGAAACGGCCGGGAACGATCCCCTAATATCAGACATGTTTCGTACGCACGGGAATTTTGGTCCAACGAGCAGGAAAAAGCTTCCTGTCTTGACAGGCAGCAGTAACACCATGGGACTCAATGCAATAGGAAGGCATGAAATTAAGGTAGTGACGGCACCAAGTTCCACGGGATGATAATCCATCTATTGCCTCGTTTACGTGCAGAGGCGACAAGATCCTTCTGGAGCATGCAAGATCGTATCCAAGTGGGGGAAAGCATGGACTGATTTTAATGTTGGGGCCTTCTAGCAGACGCACTTGCGAAGAAGCGCACTCGCGCCCCAATTGTTTGCCGCTGGGGCAGGGATTACCAAACAACTACAGATCGAGAATGTCTTTGAATGGGAACTACCTGGTGGATCATGCCTCTTCTCCCACGTTTTTCAAACCTACACCGAAGAAAAGGGTACAGATCTATTTCAACTGCCTAATTGGAGGCCAACGCTCTTTGTCCTTATGCAAGACGTAGCCGCCGAAATCTTCTACAATCCTAGTCTTTATTTACCCTCTTCGGCATTCAACAGTTAAGTAACTTGCGTTACTGCATGTATGCTGCCAGAACAGGAGCAGCTTCTGGAGACAGTCGTTCGCCAGCAAAGGCCGAAATCTGGCCCTTTTGCCGGGCATCCGCGGCTTTCAAGTATTCGCTCACCCACTTCTTTACGTCCATGATCTCAGGCCATGGATCTTTGGCCGGCCGCTTAATAGTGGTAAGCTGGGTGAAGCCGACACCAAAACTCATATCATCAGGATCTTGTTCCACGATGACATCGTCCGCCGCGGGAGGAATTGGCGGATTCTCTAGAAGTTTGAGCAGGGCTTCGCAGGTGTATGCCCAGCCCTTCTTGTACTTCTGTGCGAACGCAACCGAGTCAGTCAGGGTCTTCGTCAGTGAGATCACGGCGGTTTTTCGATCCAATGCTCGAAGAAGCTTTTGAGTATCTGGAAGAATTATGTTGAGGTAGAGAGGCACAAAGACACTATTGGACCGGATCAGCGTCATGAACGAGTCCACAATATGAATAGAAATGGGAAGTCGGCATACCCTGTCTGAACCTGCTCCGAAACATTGATGAAGAAGTCTGCACCAAGTCCTTTGTCATCTCTGGCAGCAATAAAATGGTAGAAGCGTACGAATCTGAGCGCAAAGGTTTCTGTTCTTGAATTTTGTAGTCTAGTAAGAAGTACAGTCAATATAGGTGCATAGTAATTCTGAAGCGAAGATCTGCCCCAAAAGTCAGTCGAAGTCGTGCAGGCGATGGCCATACGGAAACGTCTTACGGAGGAAAGTTGCCAATGATACATTCTAAAAGCTCAAAGCCATATATCTCGTTTGTCCTTGTAGACACCAAGTTTTGAAAGATTCCCAGGATAGACTCAATTTGGTTATTTTGTACGATCTCGGATGGAGCACGGGGAATGAGAGCAGATAGAAGACGGACAAGGGCCGGTACGTTGCCTTTAGATGTCCATAAGCTAGGGTTAAGTATGGGAGGGATCAGCATTGTGAATTCTTGGGCAACTGGCCCGGACGTATTCGCTTCCAGCAGTGCAGCGAAAAGTTGAAACACATATGGAATGAATTCTGCCTGTTATTAGAATCCTCGGTCGGAGCATGATAGGAATAATAATGGTCATAGGACTAATGCCACAGTTACTCACCTTGTATGTCCTGCTCCAGTATCGGCGCCATGGATCTAAAAAGCTCGGAATCGAGCTTTTCGGGTTGCGAGGGAGCGGCGAACCTTTTACTCAACTTAGTTATATAGTACCTTAGCATAGGCGCCGCGTGACCTACCGAATGAAGGCCCCCATAGCCTCGAAAAGATAATAACAAAACCTTGGATTGCTCGGATTTCGACTGCTTATATCCAGAATTTTCTGGAACCTAACGAGGACTGAGTCCACCATAGGCACAACGCCCTCCCTTATGACGATAAGAACTCGCATGACACAGCGCATTAAGAATTCATTCTCCTGTAATTTTGCAGGCTCGGGGTCGGTGGTCATCAGGTTGAAGAGGTGCTCTAGTAATTGAGGGGCAAGTCTTTCGACGTCCGTCCGGCTAATGACTGGTTGTTTCGTGCCAGTAGAGATGGCCATGGCTCGCTCCAAAGCAATTGCGGCATAGGTATAAACAACGTAGTTGGAGGAGTCCAAATGTTTTGCCACCAGTGGGAGTGCGTCATGCCATTGCGTCGCGGTCATCTGGCTCCTGAATATGTACAAATATTTGATCGCATCAACTTGGAGGACCGGCTCCACGCCAGATTCCGACACCAAATCGCTCGCAATATGTCTTTGAAAAAAGTCAATGACATTTGCAAACTCGTTGGTGCTTGTGACGCCTTGGCTTGTTGTAACAGTGCCTTTAGCAGCTATTGAGGAATATAGATACACTGCAGTGTCCTTCGATTTCCAATTGTTCGAGCGATCTTTCTCATACTCAGACAGATAATGCTGCACGTAACGCAGCACAACCGCGGAAACTAAGCTCTCGAATTTCGCCATCAGCTGCCGAGAGAAATCGGTGGCCGCTCTCCGCCGGGTGTCACTGTCCGAGCCTTCGAGATCCCTCCGGATGAACTCAATTGGCTCATCTTCAAACATTTCCATGTCAGAATCTCGCAAGGTCAGGTTTGGTAGGATCACCCGCTCCACAACCTGGCTCAAGGTAGACTCGTCGCTAAATGCTTGTGCATGGTCGGCGATACCAGTGACGGCAGTCAGAAATTGCAGTGCTTTGCTGACCAAGATGTCAAATTTGGTCTCGGGTCCCACGGTGGTGAGGAGGTTCCATGAGCTTCCAATGAATTGCCCGACATGCCCACCAAAAGCGTCTTCATACTTTTTGACCCATAATTCAAGGACTTCGAATATGCCAGACTTGACATGCTCAAGTGGGCCAGCTTCGCTGTCATCGTCGGTCTGCAACATCTCATTCTCGTACGTCAAGTATTTGTGAAGCAGTGCAGTCACCGCGGGGAGGTTGTCTTCGAAGACTGGTGGAAGATCTTGGACAGATAGATCGTAAAAAAGCTTGACAATCAAATTTAACGTCGCAAACAACTGTAAAAGTAAGGATCTGTCCTTTTGATGTTGATCTATTAAACGATCGGTGCTCTATTGATCTGAAAATTAGTATTTTCTGAATATACGCGGATCTGGTCAGGACAAAGCCTACCTGAATCAAAGATAGGAACGGCGTGCCAAATTTGCTAAGTACATGGTTTATTTCCGTGAATAAAGCGTCTGATCGGTACAATGGCCGCCATCGCTTGAAGATGGAATGGGCGACTTGCAGCACTCCGTTGTTGATGGTGGGATTGTCCGCTGTAAGACGAGACACCAAGTCCTAAAAACCTGTCAGCTCTTTGAACGCCATTAGCTTCTAAGCCTTTTCCGCGTACATCAACAAGTGTATCCCATCTTTCCCAAAAGTCACTGTCCGCTATCACACCAATTGCGTCACCAAGTTGGTACTGAATCGTTGGTGGCACAGAGACCATGAGTCCAATGAGCTCTTGTTTGATCGCGACGACTTCATTTTGTGGGAGTCTATGGTTTCCGTCTTCGTCCTGATTCCTGTCAGCAGAATATCACTATCAAGGTACAAACTGGGTTGAGATACCCACCGTCCATTTTCGCTTGATATAATTCTTGAAATATAAGGCACTAGCTAGTCGAGCAGTGCTGCTAAAAGAATCTGTAGCAACGATTTGAAGCAGCGATAACGAGAAGTTGGGCTTCTTCTCTTCAGCTGAGATAGCAAGCTCCGCTGTTCACGTACGTTAGTGTACTTGTCATGACATGTGCCTAAAGGTGGTAAGCAGACATTGCTTATTCTGGCTTGGGTCCAAGCTCGTTTCCAAGACTTGCGCAAGCCCTTGAAGGTTCACAGCCATTTTCTGTGAGCTCTGAATATCAGTGGTGATTTTAGAGAGCTTGTTTACTTTGGCAAATAAACTTTCAGAAAGTAAAATTTCGCTTAGAGCTCCTAGAGCCTACCGTAGAACCAGTGCTGTGAGCCGCAGTGACAGTAGGCGCCGGGACGACCCGTTAGCATACTTGGCGCATTTGTACGTCTCCCAAACTCGAATTTAGACATGCAAAGTTATAAGAATATATCATGGAAGCGACGAGCAAGTCACACAACGCAGATGAGGTATTATGGTATCAAGACAACAGAAGTGAGCTTCATCATGCATTAGACAAGTTGTTGCGGCTGTCGAAGTGCAAGTAATCTTTGGATGCTAATTCATGCAACAGTATGATTGTAAGAATTTTTTTGGGACTTGGTGGAGACTTCTTGCCTGGAAAAGAGCACTCACAGTAGGTAAACATCTGCTTATCATTCGATTCTTCGATGGCCAAGGAGATCATGAGGACGAAGTTTCCGCATCCTTGTCCGTTTTATTGCCACCACGACCCCACGTCCCGCAACTGCTGTAACCCCACATTGTCACTTCCTCATTCTCATCTTTGCTTTCCCAAGATCCCGTGTAGTCTCTGTAGCTTTTCTGGGCATGTTAAACCCTTGCTAAAATTTGATTAAGCTGTTCTTCGCCTGGGGCCGCGGTTCCATTGCGCGCCCGTTTTCAATGCGGCCAGGGCAAGCAAACGCAGCCGAAGATGATGATTCGGCTTCCTCTTTGGGCAACAGAACTTTCAAATCGGGTAGAGGACAGGGTAGCCCAACCACCTCCCAACGATCACAGACTGGAGTGGGAAGACGGGGCGGATTTCCTGATTCCAAGGAACTATTCGTAACCAGGTGTTTACGTGATCTCGGCCCAGACCACCTTTTAGATCACAGGATTTCGGCCGCCCATGAAATATCCAGAGAAATCGGGCTTTACTCACCCGATGAAGTCTGGTCAATATGGACTGTAGCTGGAGACCTAGTCTTAGAAGATGCTCCACTAAAGGCTCGCAAAGCCGGATTTGCCCTTCTCAAGGCTTTTGCATCTCACCCAAAAATTTCAATCGAACGAGACAGATTGTATGCGCTGATAACAACCCCTATGATACCCTCCGAAGCGAGTCTTCAGATCTCAGCGCTCACCGACCTTACCAGGCATGGAAGAGATCTTTCACCTTTCGAAGCTGACATTATCGTTTTCCTTAACTCCTCGCTTGAAAAGCTGTCCCTAGCTGCCACGAACGCCCGTGAGCGCCAACATGAGGAGGACAAAGCCAAACATCAGCCTAGTAGAGAAACATCGAGCGCCGATAACAGCAGAAGCATCCCCGCTCGTTCGAAAGACTTGCTCGGTGAGGTGCGAAGTTTGAGAGATACTTTCTACCTGGTGGGAGACATCATCACCCATAATCCTAAGGCATTCCACGATGCACAGCTAGAGATCCTATTGGAACGCGTCACCTCGATCGCCAAGAGAACGACCTCCAAGAAGGATTTACACGGTGTGATCAAAGTCTTACGAGCCATTACAACGCAGACACGGATACCGGAATCAGCTTTGTTGCCCTGCATCCATGTGCTTTGTACTATCTACGGCATACCGAACATCAGCTTTGAGGAAGAGCTCTGGGATGCTCTCCGAAATTTGCTACAAGCTCCGGATCAGCAGATATCGATCGAAATTCTTTTGCAGATATTGGCGAGTCCTTCCACTGACTCCGAGACACGTCAGCTAACTCCAATAATCCGTGGAGCTTTGTTTACAGTCGGACGCATTGCTGAAGATGAAGGCCTTGTTCACTTGCTCATAAGCAAGCTGGAGCAACTTGTAGCTGGGCTTTGTAGCGTGCATAGGACACAGGCTCACCTGGAGCTTGATCTCCTACTAACCGTCAATAAACTGCTGTTTATCGATGATATTGTGCGCTCACTTGCCCCCTGGGAGAGCTGGGGTAATCTGGTCGATAATCTGGACGCTATCGAATCAGCTCGGCTGGCGCGCAGTACAAACAGTCACCAAGATCAAGATGGACAGATTGCCGATAGGTCCTCTCCATTCCGTAGAATTGTTCTTAGCAGAGAAGGAGGGAATAGAAAGCTCAGTGATAACTCATTGGCTGGGCTGAGGCGGATGGCCGAGCGCATTGTATTCTGTACACCCTCCTACTGGACCTCTTTCGGTCAAAAAGATATGATTTTAGTCACGCGGATTCTGGTCAACATCGCTTTTTATGTGCCGTTGGTTTGGGAGGACGCTGCACAACTAATGTGGGATCAGGGACTACTGAATTTCGACGAAGATTTGACCCACCATCTTCTCATGTTGTTCGATGAAGTTCTGGTCGACCCCACCAAACCTGAGGGTCCACGTTGTTGTGTGCTCAAATTATGCTCTTTGCTTTTCAAAAAGCTTAGACTTGACATTAAGGGCAAGGCTCTTTTCGAGCATTACATTGGTGATGTCTTCCAGAAATTAGCTCGAGAGGAGGACCTACCAACCTCGATCGTCGATTGTATTGCCGAACTTGCTGCCGTGTGTGGGCCAGATATTGGGAATGACCTTTTTCTTGGCTTCCTTGCCGTAATCGAACGGGGATCGGAGCTCCAGCCCACAGATCTTGTGACCTCCGGTCAGATATCTGAGCAAGCTGTGGACTGCCTTATCAAGACATTCCTGAGATGTTTGCCAGAGTCTGCTGTGAAAACCTGCCACGTTTACAAGGTTCTCCTATTAGTGTCGGCACCAAAAAACCCGACGAATGTTCGCCTCAAAGTCATGAAGCTCTTCACACGCTTGAGGTGTACCTCTAGAGAAGCTATTGAACTTATATCGCTTCCAGACACCCAGGGTCTAGCAGCTACTCTCTGCAGAACAGAGGCCACAGCGTTTCCAATAGGCTCGGAGCAAGTACCATCGGCTAGAAGCTCAATGCATGAGCATTTCCAGCCAGTACGACAAAGTCGTTCAAGCGCTGTAGATGTCACGAAAGCAGAAAGATCTCGTTCAGCTACTAGATCATCCAACCTACGCGAGGAGTATCTGCGTCCTACACCTCCGCTTTGGATGTATGACGGACCTATAAGAGGTCTTCCCGAGGACCCACGAAAGGGGCCAAGCCAAGTGGTTCATTCAAGCTCTCCGAGCCAGACTCACCCTGTCGTCCTTGACATCAGCCCTTGGCTAGACGTTATGATCCACGTTCTAGATCAAGGTGGTGATTGGGAGCTTTATAGCTATATCTTAGTCCACTTACCGTCTCAGCTGAGTAATCGTWCATTATGCGCGCGGCATGTCAGACAGCTTCAGACTCTACATAATCTGTTGCTTGAACAACTTGAGAAAAGCTCCTTCCAAAGGCCACCTCAATATAGTGGAATGAAAATGGGTGACGTTGCGCTTTGCTTGTATCACATCCTTACAGTGCTCATGGCCTATCACGAACACTTTGGCAGACGAGAGTTGGACAATGCGGTTCGAACGTTCCTAGCTGGGATCAACAAGTGGGATCGAGTTGGGAAATGCTGCATTCATGCATTGGCCCTATGTTGCCATGAAATACCTTCAGTCATTGACAGGTATATCTTTGCTATCATTCAGAAGATGTCTCAGAAGATTACCCAATCCGATCTGGCCGTAGACATCCTTGAATTCTTGTGTGGTCTAGCCAGGTTACCAGATGCCTGCTCTACTGCTACCACGAAGATCCCAGAAGGCCATTACAGCGCTGGCGGAGACGAGGGGACCTTCTACAAAAAGGTTTTTGGCATATGCATAAGCTATATACTGTCCACAAGGGAGCAGCGCCAGAGGTCTGCTGACGATGCCCAGTCAGGAACCAGTGTATCGCTCGCTCGACAGAGCGGTACGTCAGGAATAAGAGCACATGCTGATCTACACGGAGATCTTCCAGAATACGTTTACACTTTAGCCTACCATGTTATTATCTTTTGGTTTCTTTCGATTGATTTGGGTCAACGAGCACAGCATGTCGGTTGGTTGGCGAAGGAGCTCGCTTGGAAAGATAACTTTGGGAAAGAGACGTTAGAGGAGCAAAGCCAGGTGATACTTGATATGATGCATCGAACAGCTTACTCAAACCTTGGAGAGACTGAGCCGGCTCAGCCCTTTGTCAATCCGAATGAGAAACCTATTACGAAGACGTGGCTGATGGGCATGAGCATAGTAACCTTTGAGATTCTACCCAGTCAGAACCTTGGCCAATACACGAAACGGCAAGCTTCAGGGACTACTCATGCCCTCTATCACCACAACACAGCCAAGTTGCCGGAACACCACGTTCGGGATCAGAATAATGCAGCTGGACTTTTCGCTACAGAACAAGTCGATGTCTACCCGAACCACATGTTTCTCCAGCTAAGTTCTACTATTGCACCAGTACCTATTCCATTGCAACCTGTCGTGCTTCCAGATGATGATTTCACGAAGCGAGCGCTCAGCATCTTTGATAGAACAGATACCGTAGATGGCCACAAGGTTGGTGTGATCTATGTTGGTGAGGGTCAATATAATGAGAGCCAGATACTTGCAAATACGTCCGGTTCGGAAGCTTACGAGGCATTCTTGGCCGAGCTCGGCACCCCCGTCAAGCTTCAGGGTGCTAAATTCAACACTCAAGGCCTTGATAGGGTATCGAACACTGACGGCACTCATACCTTTGCCTGGAGAGATCGTGTTACAGAGATTGTGTTCCACGTCGCTACGATGATGCCGACAGACCTTGCTAACGATCCTCACTGCGACGACAAGAAGAGGCATATTGGCAATGATCGAGTAAAGATCATTTACAACAACTCTGGCCAAGATCTGGACTTCGAAGTCATCAAGTCTGTCTTCAATGATGTCAATATCGTTGTTTGTCCTGAGGCGCATCAACATGATGGGCGACAGAGTAAACGACGTAAAGCGCAGGATGCACAGAAGGCTACACTTACCGCCACTAATTTGTTTGGATATTATAAAGTCCAAACTTTGTGCTCGTCAAACTTCCCTCAACTCTCTCTCGCCGCCAGCCCTAAAATCGTCTCGGCCACCGCATTGGCGGCGTATGTACGTCAAATAGCGCTGAGCGCCTCTGTATGTGCTCAGGTGTGGTCAGAAGTGCAGGGCCAGGGGAAATACGTTTCAACTTGGCTCGCTAGACTACAACAGATCAACCGTTTAAGAGAAAAATACGGCAATACTCAAACTTCGGCGAACGTGTCATATCCTATGCCGACAAATGCTCGAATGTATGTAGATGGTAATGAATGGACAGGGAAAGTAGCTATGGGTGGGTTGGCAGAGGAGAATCAAATGTTGATGGGTTTGGATTTTACGCGATGGACCTGAGACAGAAAGAGTACATATGGAGTTTTGGGGGGAAACGGTAAAATAGGAGTCTTCATGGAGGCAAAATGTGATGGATCGAAGCGCGGCGCCCAAAAAGTTTGTCATATTTTCCCTTTTCAATAAGTTGTACCAAATAACGAGGCTGGTTGTACCAATTAACGAGGGTGGCATTGGATGTAACGGCGTACGTGAGACAGAAAGGCTCTCCGACTAGGCAGGAGTGAGGCATATGCAACGCCGTAAGGTCAGAACCATATATATGTTAAATAACCAGAATAAACTTCTATTACTCAACGTAATCATAGTGACAGAAACTTTGGTTTTTGCTGCATCTAACAACCTGCAGCTTTGACTTTCCTTGCGCTTGTCGTACTTCAATACATCTCCGAAGCGACCATTCTGGTGCTCCTTATCTAGTGTCTAGGGAAGGATCTAGTGTGTGTTCATGCAGGCTTGACGTGTCAGCGCGCTTGATGCGCCTTAAAGCGCTAAGAACGGACAGCCGGTCTGCACTGTTTACAAGGCTGCAAGCTCTTAGTCCGTCCGAGTGATGACCCTGCTCAATCATCATCTCAAACATGGATCCTTTTGAGGGTATCGATGTTGAGATTATCTCGAACGGTGAGGTTCTGACTCTCTACAATGATTCAGATGATGAGCCCAGCCACAACTCACGAGTCCGCCAGCGATACATTGAAGCAGTCACTGGTGCCACGTTTAAGGTCAAGATCCGTGTGGACCATCGTTTTAATCTCTTCTCCCTCGTCAAAAATGATGCTGTTCGGGTCTCGGTGGATTATGACAACACTCACAAATATGGCTACAATATGCTCATAGACCCTCTCTTGCACCATTCCAAATCCGGAAGCGGTCTATCCTATACCTTCACCAATGTATACAATTTCTGTCCAGAGACACGTCAATGGAAGAGCGGAGCTACGACTTTTGGCGCTCTAGTGACGAGTGAGCATAAGTATGAGCCATCTTGTCCCAAACGATTCTAATTACATCTGTAGGGGAAACCACAACCAACGTTCCCTCTGTGGCGGACTTGGAAGGCCTCGGGACGATCAAAGTGAAGATACAGCGCGTTCATCGTTTCCCACGTGCGGGACCTCCTCCTGAAGTCGAGAAGAAACCCTCGTCGACGGTGACTGAGGTTCCGGAAAAGGTCCTAAAGGGAAAAGCCATTGCCAACACAATTCGGTAATCTAAACCGAGGGTGTGGATGATCAGACTACTGATATTCTGAGATCAGTGCGAGTAACCAGAGATTCTCAGAGGGGCCTAAATACGATGAATATGACCACACCGCGATCCAGGGTGATGGGGGCCAGCCGCTCATATACAATATCTTCTACAGGTCAAGACGTGGGCTACAATTGTGCCCTACAAGAGAAGCCAGCGCTCACATCAGCCACAGGAACGCTTCAAATGCTAGGCTGCATCCCACAATCCCCCTCTCCGCCGCCATCACTTGAGCCCACCAATCCCACCAATGACGCGCGACAGCAAGAGCTGCGAGCACTGAGGGTGAGTCTCCGTTCTTCCAGAACCTCAGCTACACGCCATGCTAACAAAATCATGCAGGCTCGACTCGCCGAACTAGAAGGCACCGACACAAAAGCCCAGGGTGCAGAATCAAAGACCAGAATAAAGCGCGAAATTGGCGAGCTCGAAGCTTCCGACGACATCCAAATCACGGCAACCCGCTCAGCGAAGAAAATCCGCAGCACTGGACCTGTTGAGACTATTGATCTAACCGCTGACTGATGGAGTCTTACCCTGTCCACATGGTGGAATTGGCGAGCTCGAAGCTTCCGACGACATCCAAATCACCGCAACCCGCTCGGCGAAGAAAATCCGCAGCACTGGACCCGTTGCGACTATTGATCTCACTGCCAACTGATGGGGTCTCACCCCGTCCACATCACATGGTGTGCTTGGCCGTTTTTTTATTCGAACTTGTAGTCAGTATAGCTGTTTTCATCGCACACTTTACAAAATGCATATGATACCGATAAGAGCAAGTACATTGCTTGGGGTGGGGTCCTTTCCAGTTGCTTAGGGATTGCAACACATCTATGGCTCTACGGCGTTGCTTGAAGGCGTTTAACGATACCCAAAGTTTATATAGCTAGGCGTCCAGCAATGGCGGATTTTATCATATCGTCGTGGAGATTCCATGCTACGCTCCTCACGCACTTCACAAAATACGGGCACATGATACTTTAAACGCAAGTGCATTGCTCGGGGTGGGGGTCTTTCCACTTGCTTAATTAGGGATTGCAACACAAACACATTTATGGCTCCACGGCATTGCTTGAAGGCGTTCAACGATACCCAAAGTTTACATAGCTAGGTGTTCAGCAATGACGTATTTTATCACATCATCGTGGGCACGCATATGCTTTTCAAACTGTTTTGAGATACCCCCGAATTGTATGTTATGTTAATTAGTGCTTCAATCAAGCTTGGACTTTACGAATGTATCAAGCCGAATTAGGGCGGTGTATTGAAACCGAATTTTAGTTGTTTGGGCTGTTCAGTATAGTTATTGAGGTACGTGGTTTGGTGCTGACTGGATAGGTGGGTCCTAGCGGCGTATGGATATGTGACTGGATAGGCGTCGGAGTGTTCGGCGTGAGCTTGGAGTTGCTATGGGATGAAGTTCCGAGGTTTTCTTTTGATAAGTAGCAAGCGAGAGTACTATTCAGATCATTGGAATGGGTGGCATGTGTAGTTCATCCACCAGAAAAGGTAATAAATACACCGCTATGCAAATAAACCCTTGGTCTAGGAGGACATATGTCCGTGCAGTATTGTTAATACATATCCCAGAGAAAAGCTTCTCATACATCGCAACCACCCCTTCTCATATAATCAGTAAGTACATGCAAGTAAGTGACCCACAAAAACCTTGCATACCATACATCACAAAATATCATCCCCCTCCCCCCTCGCCTCCTCCACCATCCCATTCCCATTCCCATTCGCCACCGCCCCCCCATTCACAACTCCTCCCTCCGTCAAACCCTCCATACTCTGATCTCGACCTTGACCTTCAGTAGCTGCTGCCAAACCCCTTACCCTCACCTCCCCCTGCTCCAACATCTCCATCACCCACGCCTCCTCCACCGCCATCTTCCGCTTAAAAACCCTCAACCACCGTCCCCCCCACCCCCTCAACATCGCCTCCCCCTTCGTATCCTGATCCGCACTTTCAACCATCGCATCCGCGCTCCCCTCCGCCACGCCAACCAACGCGTCTTCAATAACAGCAAAGAGGTTTCTCATTTGCTCTCTCTCTTTCGCGAGAGTTTCGTTAAGGATGGAGACCTGATCCGCAGGGAGGCTAGGGGCGTTGCGGGCCAGGACGATTTGTCGGACGCGGTTGGTCACTTTGTTGACGGTGGAGCTTACCATTTCGAAGACGTGGCTGGGGACGAGGCCTTCGCCTTTTCCGAGTTGGTCGGATAGTGCCCATAGGACGACGCTTATGGGTGTTAGAATTGTGTAGTTGAGTAATTTGTCTACTACGTTGACGCCTACGCCTGGCTTTTCGTGCCAGTAGTCCATTACGCTGGCGATGATTTGGCGGCGGGCGGGCTCGCTTTGGGTTCCTATTGATAGGAGGCGATCTTTGCAGCGCTCGATTTGGGAGAGGACATGGGAGAGCGATTTGCTGCCGAGGAAGCAGATGGTGGTTACGTATGCGTCTGTGGAGGGGATTAAGGGATCTGTAACGCCGAGAGACCGGGCAGTATCTTCGATGGCGCTGAGGGGAACTTGGATGTCTGTATCGGGTGCTTTGGCGCGGAGGAGGCGTAGAACTTCTTTGGCTTGTTCCGAGTAGGGGGCGTCTATATGTGACAAGCAGGGTCAGTAAAGATTGTGGAAGGTTGAAAGGAAGCGCTTACTCTCCAAGTTATATTTGAAGTCTGGTGTGTCCTTCTCTTTGGCTTCGGATATAAGTGGCTGATATGGCTCTGGAAGCGTGCCTCGAATACGTGCGGCGAAGCTCAAGCGGATCTCCTTATCCAAAGCCCCCATCATGAAAGCCTTTTTTGGATGGATCATTGGCAGCTGTACATCATCGACCCTTAAAGCAGATTAGCACAGGAGCTGGCTAGGTCGTCCGGCAAACTCACCATTCCGTCCACTTCCAGGTGAACCCGAAATTACTCAAATGATGCGAGAACCAATCTTCAAATCGATAGACTAATTCAAGATCCATCTGATCCACATTCTTATAGAGCCACCGTATAGCTCGTCCCAAACTTGGCGCGATTGCTGCTGGTGCAACTTTGCAGGCCTCGGTGAGCACAGAATGATAGTATACGAGCTTGTGCTCTGGGGCTGGCAGCTGGAGAAGTTGAGAGAAAACTGCATCGACTGCTACGTCCTCTGGCTTCCAGGTAGATCGACCCTTTTCCACGTTCCGCAATTTGTCAAACTGCGTTGCTCTTTTGACAAACGTATCGGCTGCAAAATAGCAGTCTAGATCGATCAGGAACTTGGCAGTCGCATTACGGTTGAAGTCGAGGATGTTAATCGTATCAACCAGCGAATCGCGTAGTAGTGATGAGGCGATGTCAGCAGTCGAAGGTACCGTCTCGATCTCTTGATCTGCGTAAACCGAGAAGTATATCTCGGGAAGCCGTGGACGTGGGCCAGATGGTGCAGGTGATGGAACGTTGATCGCGGGCAGGGCGTGCTTCTTCTCTGCTGCATGGTCTATGTCATCCTCTTCTTTCTTGACTATGTTCCATGGACGTGGAATGCACGCCAATTTCCATGCTTGCGTAGACTCTCCTTGAAGTTGTCTTTGCAGCAAGCCAATGACGCTTTGCGCTTCTTGGGCGTCGTCATCATCATTTCCAGGGTAGGGATTGACAAGTGTTTCCAAAGCGTGAGGTGTTGACGCAATGATATCAGTCTTCTCCAACAATGCCAAAGCTTGGTCCTCAAGACCTTTGGCTGACGACGCCATGATATATGGAATGGTAAGCAGGATGATCTTTACGAGCTCCAAGCCCAAGCTCTAAATGTGTCAAGTCAGTATCTGGCATGCCTGCTCTCAGTATATCAAGCTTACATCTTCGGAGGATGCGGTCTGCAAGTCGACCGCTCTCGAAAAGAGCTCTTCCAGGATAGGTAATACGCCATCTCCCTCGAGCAGACCTTGCAAGCAGCCCAAGAACCTTAGGACAAGCTTGACTTCGCGCCAGGCTCCGAGCTCCAAATGCTCTTGTATGACAACTCCAGCTTTTACTAATATCTCCTGAGCTAATTCGGGCTTGGAAGGGTTGACGACAAGTACGATTGCAGCGATGAAAGGGATTTTGAACGGCTGTTCGACAACTCTATTCTCAATATCAGCTTGTTTGCTCCACCATATCCCCGTATACGATCTCCAGAGAGACTAACAATTGTACAGCGAGGTTTAGAAATTGATTCCTGATATCCGCGTCATCGTAATTGTCCACAATGAGTTTTGCGATGCTACTGATTTCCTCGTCCGTCCTTTTCAACGGCTAATGGCTTTTTAGCTTGGAGTGCTGTCGCAAAAAAAGTATCAAATCTCACAGATTCCGCAACACCTAGCAACTGCTTTCGAACTTTGATGTGTAAAGGTTCCTCGTATCTTCTGCGCTGCTGTCGACGGTCAACCTCGTCGTCATCTGCACCCAATGTTAGCTTCCACGGGATTGTAGGGTAACGAGATCAACAACCTCTGTGGCGTCTCTTCCGGTTGTTGTAGCCCCCGCGAGGACCGCCATTCCTTCTGTCGAAGTCTGCCATAATCGCTTCACGGGATATTTTGGTGTCAACGGCTTTCCTAAGCACCTTCGCGCAAGTGACCATCAAAGTTGCCAGACGCCTTGGCGCGTTGGCTGACCCCTGTCGCTTAGTGTGACAGCCCTACCGGCTACAGTTTCTTGAATAGTTTTGTGGCCTTCGAGTCGCACAATGCCTACCTTAATTGACTTTATACTGTGTACGTTAAATATTACGTTATCTAGCACTACAATTCTAGATCATCTATTTAGTGTTTCTTGTTTTTAGTGTTGTCCAAACCGTTTCCGCTTGTCATGAATCGCCTTTTCTCTTATGTGGGGTATCTATGTTTTAGATAGTACTGCATTTTTAGAGGTTTGCAAGGCGTAAACAGGAGCGCCAAATGCACTCAGCCAGACAAACATAAAGGACGTGAGATTACTATAACATGCTCAAAGCACCCTGAGTCATCAAGAAGAACTGGACCGGAACAATTTAAAGTAGAGAGAATTGGCTCTAAGTGAGAATTTTTGTCTTAATAAGAGGTGAGCCTACTAGCAGAACGGAAGTAATATAAGGGCTTCTTTTAGGGTCTGTCGTCTCAGAGTCTGCATTTCCCACTATCACCCAGGGGAGTCTATCTTCCTGTCCACGGATCCTCTGTCCAGCTAATCGTCCATCACATAAAGGGTTCCCGTCAAGTATAAGAGTAAATCATCGTTCATGCCTACCATGCCTCTGCCGTTGGCTTGAAACTTGGAAAAGTGAAAGATGGGAGGCGCTGCCGTTGCTGATAAAGCCATGCCATGCTTTTAGTCTCCGCAGATCTTGAATGCCTCAGGCGTCACTGATCTAGCGGGGACATACGGGAATGACTGATTTCGGCCAACGCCACGCTAAGAAGTCTGAAACGATGATTCCGTGACTTCGTTACACGCATGATTCGTAGCTAAATACTTCACTCCAGGTGAGCCATCATCTCCTCTTGCGACATGGGAATGAAGTTGTCAATATCGATGCCACGCGAAAGGAGCTCTTTTCGCGCATGTGGAGGCACGAGACGAGCATTTTGCTCGGGGGAAATAGAAAGCTCTGTAAAGAGGTCAGCAAGCTTCAGAGGTCACCATTCCATGAGAGCATATAACGCCTACCATGACGGGAGAAGTCGAAGAGCTTTGGCAGCTCCTTGGTAGCGCCTTGGGCATGGCGGGAGTCAGGGAATCGGCATTCAGGCTGTCGGAGCTCGTCAAAGAAGGGATGAACCATGGCGTCAATGGCCGACAGACGCTTAGTTGGCGTGTACTCCAGAAGAGCCGATATAAGGTCAATAGCATCTTGAGTTGCTTTGCGGAAGACCTGGATAAGGGTCAGCATGAGCACCGAGAGTAATGGGAGGCACTCTCAGGCGGAAAGAATACGTTGAAGAAAGTGCCATCACTGACTTTGTGGAAGGGGTGCGGCTTGATCTGAGGAAACTTGTGCTCCATATAATTGGGATTCATTGTCCGAATCTGCTCTCGGGTTGGGGTACCGAGCACTTTAATGATTTCCACAAGTTGATCAATGCCAGACTCCCCGGGGAACAATGGTTGTCCAAGCATAAGCTCTGCCATTACGCAACCCGTAGACCAGACGTCTGTTATCCATCATTTAGCATGCTACACAAGAGGCATTTCAGACTGAACGTACCAATCTTGGTCGTGTAGTTGGTAGCACCAAAGATGAGCTCGGGAGCTCGATAGTAGCGCGAGCAGATATAAGAGACGTTGGGCTCGTTGGCGACCAGTATTTTAGCGCTACCAAAGTCACACAGCTTGAGAACACCAGTATTTGGGTCCAGCAAGAGGTTCTGAGGCTTTATATCTCGATGACAGATTCCTTGCGAGTGAATATACGCGAGCGAGCGGAACAGCTGATAGATGTAAATCTTGATCTCTAGAATGGGCATTGTGGTCTTCATCTTGTTGAAAAAGCGTGAAGCGCGATATACCGTCTCAGGCACAAACTCGAGGACTAGATTTAGGTACACTTCTTCTTTCTGAAGTAAGACGTTAGCTACTATTCTCATCACATTGAGTACGACTACTAGAACCAATTAGCAGAATAACTATGCTTACCCGTTCTCCGTTTGAGTAATAGAACGCCTTCAGCTCCACAATGTTGGGATGACGGACAATCCGCATGATTTGTAGCTCACGATTCTACGACCATCAGCATTTCGCTGGGATAACACAGCCTGTTCACAGAATATACCTTGAAACGCTTGTCCTGCAGTACCCGCTTGATGGCTGCATCCTCACCGTTTGGAGCGAGTTTGGTCTGGAACACCACCCCAAAGGACCCGTTGCCCACGATCTTGCACTGTGTATATTGCATTTCCTTGGTCTCGCCAGTCAGACCATCTTGTACTTTCTCGCGTATTACCTCTGTGATAATGTTAACATTCGCTGAAGTCTGACATCGTATCTCGGGGAGGAAGCTTTACCACCCATGCGCAAGCTGGTGAAGCCTGCTGTCCTATTCTGCGATGTCATTTTGGCGAGGCAAAATGGCGGCGATCTTCGATGGTTACCGACAATATGGTGGACTCGAGCTGTCCAGTGGGTGTTGGGGTAATAGGGGGTTTATGTATGAGTCCGTGGTGGGCGGGCTTGAGGAGGTGGAGGATTCCAGAGGGGGTTGCCTTGAGGGAGAGGAGGGCAAAGGCGAGGTGTGTTTGTCCAAGAACTCCAACACGAAGGTTGCCCTAGTGATTGCAGCTTATTCGGAACACGATACTAACCCTCGAAGATGCGCATTCAAGCGCTGTTGTTTGTGAATTGGGATGAACCTTTTGGACTTGGTGGACAGAGGTCTTGAGAACGGTCTTGTAATGCAAACAAAGGGATTCTTCTAGCGATTACAGCGAAGAGTGACGAAGAGTGACGTGCAGGAATATGGAAATGATGGTCCTGGCGGAGTTGTATTGATTGTAGGTGTAACAGGTAATGACGACGGTTCTCAGGTGTTATGAAGGAGTGTGGTGGAGGAGCGGAGCCACTGAGCCACTTGGAAGCTTATAGAGGTCTCCTGACTTGCAAGAGCGAATAGGCTTTCGGTGGCTGTGCTGTCCCGCTGGTCACTACAAATTTCTATAGGGAAATAGATGGTGAAGTTGAAGGTATCTGGCGTAGTTGTGGGCGGTTTGTGATGCTGGAGATCTGTGTCTTAGAGGCTGAGCCACTTGTGCGACTCCCTGGAGCCCGGAAGTTTGGTCAAGGTAATTTTCCCACAAGCGATATTCTACAGCAATAGCGCCCTGCTAAAAGAACCTGAGGGGTGGAAAGCGGGCACGAGCGGCAAGCCACGCACGATAGGATAGGGAAGGATCGAGATGTTGGGGCCCTTTAGGTCTGTTTAGGTTGAGGAGCTGCGGATGTCTGCTTTTCTTTGCGTTCTTTGGGTTTAGGAACAAAGCAAACGAATGAACGAAGGGGGGCAAGTGGGCTTTGTTTTAAGGTGGCTTTCTGATTGAGCCTTCTCAGGGGAAAAGGGGAAATTTATTCTCAAATCCAGTGCCTGTCAATCTACAAGAAGAAGTGAGATGCTGATGGGCAGCCAGAAGCTTTGAGGGGAAGCTTGGAAGTCTCTCGGGAGGGCTGCGCTAATGCTTTGTTAGAGCCTTTGGAAAGGTCACATGAGGACTCAATTATGGAGCCACGTTCTCGCCTTCAAATCAAACTAGAGCAGGAACGTATTTAAAAGTCACGGGCGAGCATCATACGAACGGTGCGATTGATCAGGGGGGGATTTATTTTAGACAAGTTCCTGGCATTTTTGGGTTTTGCTGCTTATTATGACGACAGCAGTCCCCAGCTGCTGCTCTCCCACGCTGCTGTACACTTCTGTTCACAAATCAGATGAGAGGAGAGCCGCTGTGTACAATTGAACACTGCTGAAGAGGGTATTGCATGCGCCGGCAGCTATCATAGTATCACACACAGCCGAGCGAGAGACTAGCCGAGTGGGTGAGTGGGCAAGGAAAGGCAGGGCAGCTGAGCTCTGCACGCGTAGGCTTTCCTTTACTTCCTGAATTGGGGGGCCTGTCACTGGTAGATCTGGTGGATATCTTGATGATGAGCATTTAAGCTTACCACTCCTGGTCTAGATGGCCTTGTCCAATCAAAGGACAATCCAGCTACCTAGCAAAAGGGCCGTAGGGAAGGCACAGGTACGGTACCCTTAAGCTCGGACTGGGTCACTCGGTTGCTTTGGATGTCGTGCATTCGTGCATCATTCCCGCCTTTCTGTATGCCCGGGTGAGCAGACAGGAACGTTTAGTACTCTTAGCGATGTAATACCGTCTTTTCACATTGCAAATGTATATAGGTAGTCGTACGTATGGAGGACGTCGCAAGTAAGAGATCTTCTTCAGATGGACGGAGGTTCCTGCACAAAAGTGAGGCACTGCTGCATGATCTCAGCGAATGAGACGGCAGTCGGAGTTTGATCCTCCGCTCGCCTCCGCAAAGTGGATTTGCAGTGTTCATTTTGGATGCTGAAGCAGCGACGAATGATGAGTGGGCCATCGCTTGGCAGGGCCCCAGTTTTCCCTTTGAGACGTGTGGGAAGGCGAAACGCCTCTGAAAGCAGGGTGGAGGGCAAATTTATTATTCTGCACATGACAATGAAGACCGTGGACACATTTGGCCCACGCTACCAATCACAGGAGCAAGGATAGTGACCACTCCTTCTCCAAGCTGCATCAGGGGTACCGCCTCGCCATCAATTGGCCTATCCAGTATCCACATGCGACTCCGGACCCACCAGCGGCACCACGGCAGGGAAAGTGTGAGCATCACGAGACCACCGAGACACCACCAAGCGTGCTTTGCCTGGCCCCCAGATTGTCCTCAACAATGATCATTCATGATTGATGGGTTGATGATTGATGGATGAAGCTACTCGACAATAAATAAGGTCACCTGGAATTTGTAATGATTCAATGATTTCATGCAGTCAAACTCTGAATTGCATAACCTAACAGACCGGTGATATAAGTTCTGCATCTGTGCATACGCTCCGGCTTACTAGCACGCCGTAGCATGGAGGGAATGGACCTCCATCCCCCCATGATGCTATGACCCTCCACATCAAGAACTGTCCGAAATGAAACATGCATATGTTCCGCAGCTTTGGAACGACCTGTCCTCCGACCAGCATGATCATTGCGCAGGGATCCGCTGATACCTCGTCCTGTTGCGCAATTGGAGCTACCTACGGCTTCTTGAGGATGCAACACATCTTTGCCTGCGCTGTTGAACAACCACATGCCACTTTAGGACACTACGCGCTCGTAGGCCGCGTATCACTCACGTATCTAAGAAGAGCAGTTTAACATGCTTGCGAATCCGCTTCGTCATCTCCAACATGATTGAATAAGGCTACGAATGTGTGCATCAGAACTCTCGTGAAGGTCGACGGAGCAAGCATGGCCTATGCAATTGAAGCGCTACGTTGACATATTCGAGCAAAGGGTTATCTGTGCCCACTAACACCCAGACACAGATAATTATTTATTGAAGACACCGAGAAAATGAGTTCTCTACTGTGTACTGTGGGATAGTYTGAGTAATGATGGTCAGATAAAAAGTCTTTTGCTAATCGTTTTGTACATGAATTAGGCGAGTCGGCTACTTGAACCGCCTATGCTTCGCCTGGCTGCAYATATATGTGAGAGAGGCCGCAATGCTGAGTCTAGTCCGTACACCTTTCAAAAATAGGCTTGAAAAACGCTCATATGGCGTGATAGACCCGGCGAACCATGCCATAGCTAGACACAGAGAGGTGTTAAAACAGAGGGAGAAGAACGAGGGGAGTAATAGTGGGGGCCCTGCGGCGCGAAGCCGGCGCCTTGCACGAATAGGCCGCTGGAGACAGAGATCAATTAATCTAGAAAGGGACCGCTGGTGGTGTGGCGTCCGGCCCAGCTTGATTCATCATCTCCTCTGAAGCAACTTCGATTGAGACAGCCAACCCGACTTTCGCTGTTTGCTAATACACAGACGTGAAGTTAGCATTCTTGTACTGACCACCATCTGGCTCATCAACACACCTTGAAATGATCCATCTCGCCGGCAAATGTGATCTGAATTGGTGGAAGGATTCGTTTTTCCAAAAGACAGCTCAAGCGACCTGAGCTGTCAAGCTGCGCTCTAAATGTTGAAGTTCTGAAGTCGTACTTTGCGCCAACGGTTGTTATCCCCTCCTTGCGTAGTCCACCTCCCATTAGTCCTCCTCCACCCATCCCTGGCGTGAATTGTAGGTTGAGGTCCACTCCTGCCTCCACTTTGTCGCTCAATCTTCTCCAGTAAGAGGTATTGATCGCGCTTTGGGCCTGGAGAAGTTGCGCACTCGCTACCCAGTCGGAACCTTTGTACCTTGCAACATATGATAATGCAGTCTCAGGCCCGCTGTTCGTTGCCAATCGTTGCCACATTGTTTCAAATCCGATGGCAAGGCTAGGCGTTATAGATTGAAGATAGCTGCCGATGAGTATGCCGGTCAAGCTACCCTCTAAGATTGATGGATTGAGTGTTTTCAGAGATGCACTAAAATCTTTCCCAGTTATCTCGTTGTCAATATGCATCATAGCTTGACCTTGGCCCGGAGCTATTTGTGTCTGGCATTTTGTTACGAAGCCACTGGCCCATTGATAATTTGCTTTCGCGATAAGTTGTCCATCATTGTCGAGATTGCCTTGCAGAAAAACCTAGAGGGATTCTGTCAGCTATGTCTTTTAAGGTCCGAATTCAAGATTGGCATACTCTTGGTGCCCCGTAGATTGCTGAGAAACCGTAAGGAGGTTGACCTTGAGGGCCCATGGAAAACGAGTGGCTGTATTGGAAGAGCGGTGAGACACTCAGCGGTCTGCTAATGTCTGCTCGTAGCCCTGAGAACATAAAATGGCTGAGAAAGACATTGTTTTGAACCTCGCGATTCACGTTCTCCACTGTGCCTGGATTCGATAGACCTAGTGCTGCTCGCCGCTCGGAGAATGATGTGTATGTATTCCGTATGCCCTTGATCAGTCCATTGTTCTGGAGGTAGGAAGGCAGGAAGGTCTCCATCTTCGCGTCCCCCATTGTGTCAGGGGATCCGGCCTGAAGCCTGAGATGTATAAAAGTATTATCTGTTCTTAGATATACCAGGACTAGTCGGCGACGCAGAAGAAGGGTGCTCTCTCGGCCAAAATTGTCACCTGTTGGCGGTGGTGGTGGTGGTGGACGTGGATCTCGTGAATGGACCTTAGCTCATTGAGCCGCAATAATTTTCGGGCTGATGTCCTTAACATTTGCCAAGCTTTTGACAGCCTAACTCTATTCATCGCCTTATCKATAAGGCCGCTTCACCCTGCTCAATTCGCCGTTGAAAAGCACTGAATTTCAATCATGGACATGGTTACTAACCAGTCAACTTTTACCCAATACAGGGTGTTGACGTTCTTTCGGCTCACAAGGATTATGATCCGTTGCTGACATTCATATGCTTTAAGCATCTAAGTCCAACATGGATACATTACTGTATGCGAACCCTTTCCCCCGCTCCCCCATATCCATCATAGCTTGTACCTAATGCGTCCCTCTTGTATAGGACCGCCGAAGTTGCGGCCAACTCGCCTCGCTTTAGGCGAAAGTCTAGCACATTCGTCGATGCTATCCATGACATGCCAGAGACCGGGGAGATGGCACCCGCGCAATTGTACAGCACGGAATCAGGTCGCCTTTTCCATTCAGGCCGCATCGCAATAGTCACCGTAGGCCTACCAGCAAGGGGCAAGACACATCTTTCCGTTGCTCTGGCAAGGTACCTGCGATGGCTCGGGGTGAAAACAAGAGTCTTCCATCTAGGGGATTACAGAAGACAGCATGTTGGAGATGGGAAGGATGTTCCGGACGATTATTTCTTCGTGAACGCTTCAGCAAGCACGGTGCTACTGCGCCAAAAGATTCTGAAGAAGTGTCGGGATGATATCTATCACTTCTTGAACCACGAGAATGGGCAGATCGCCATATATGATGCAGTCAACCCGCTCGCTGCTGGGCGTAGATCTCTAGCACGGGAGTTTGCAAAACACGACGTAGAAACATTGTTCATCGAGAGTGCTTGTTACGACGAAAGGATTATAGAGGAGAACGTGCGAAGTGTCAAAATCTCCTCACCTGACTACGTAAGTTTCGTACATACAATCCCAATAATGCCATTAATTGGTGGTTTATGTAGATTGGGTGGTCAGCAGACGATGCAGTCAAGCACTACCTAGCAAGAATCAGTGCCAAGATACCACACTTTGAGAGCATGGAAGAGACTGATCTTAACTACATCAAGATGATCAATGCTGGAGAACGAATCTCCGTCAACAACTGCAGTTTCGGCTATCTATCTCATCGCATAGTCTTCTACCTGCTAAATCTGCACATCAAATCCAGGCATACCTACTTTGCACGGGCCGGATCATCAAGTGAAGAGGATTCCTACAAGGCGGATGCTGCTTTATCCGAAGAAGGCGTGGAGTACGCCCAGAAGATGGGCGAGACATTGATACGTCACAGAGAAAGAGAGCGACAGGCGCTGATCGACCGCGGCGGTCCTGATGTTCCCCCAAAAATGCTCACTGTGTGGACCTCAACGAGGCGCAAAGCTGTGGAAACTTCACAGTACCTGTACGAGAATGGGTATAGAGTACGTCAGAGATCACAGATGAGCCAACTCAACCCAGGCGTTTGCGAGAAGAAATCGGAGAGACGCATAAGGCTGGAGTATCCTGAGGAAGTCGCGAAACACGAAGCTGACCCTTACCACCATCGATACCCAAGAGCTGAGGTAGGGGATCTCGCATTTTCAATCAAACCGAGGAAGCTAATGCTCACATAGTCATATCACGATTTGGCCGTAAGGCTCGAGCCCATAATTTTAGAATTAGAACGAGAACAGAACGATCTCCTGATCATTGCGCACGAAAGCGTTCTTAGGGTGCTCTATGGGTATTTGATGGCTTGCAACGCCACAGACATACCCTCTCTCCTATTCCCTCGCGACGAAATTATTGAGATTATCCCCGCAAGTTACAATAATGAGGCCACAAGAATTAAGATACCGGGAATTCATGAGAAGATCATTCCTCCGTCGCCGGAGGATATCAGGATACCAGTACCTCCAAGTGGAGCCATAACTCCCATCGGACTAGATTCCAGTACTCCCAAGACAAACACCAATGCAACAGGCACCCCACTCAATGGGTTCGCAACTCCTTTGGAGCCTGGCGATGGGCAGCACTTGTTGATAGAAAGAGCGCTCCGGGATTGATACATAAAGACTTCCCATTAAGTTGTTAGTCTGGGTTCATACTGAGTAGATTGAACAAAAAGGTGCCTTTCGTTCAAATTCGCCGTTTCGGGAAGGAAGTTGATTGGACTGTTTCAATCCCATCTTGCGTACGGATATCACAGTTCATCCACCATGCAGCGTAGAAACGAAGAGAATGTTGTCGTTCTTCTTCAACTCATATTGATCTTCCCCCTCTAGTTCCCAGTCGGCATCGTTAATGAGAACTAGTACTCCAGGTCGCCTGTAGATTGATCAACCTTGAGACTATCCAAGGTTCTAAACTAGTAGCGTATGACTTACACTGTATCACCCACGACGAACATGTCTTGCCTTGCATCACTCATTAGATTATCGCAGAGATACCGTACAAGATAGGCCATATTTGTTGGATGACCTTTCCCATCGCTGCTAGGTAAGGAAAGCTTGTGTTTTCTCTGATTTGAGAAGAGCAATTCTAGACCACCACTACCCATGATTAGATCCCTGCAATATACAATTGAACATTGGTGCTGACCTGAATTCTACTACTATTGGAAGCCCTTCGGCCCTCTTGGAACCGGTGTCCATGCTAATATTCACTAATGAAATTCTAGGACAAGAGTCTTCGGCGTAGTCAGTGCCATTAGATTATGGACAGAACGATATTAAGGAATTGTACTTGATAAGTAATGAAACAGTAGGATTGCACGAAAATAAAATACCGCAGCTCTAGTGCGTCTGCCAAGCGCAGTTGGCGTACAGAAAAAGTTCCGACTTTCGGTTGTTCCTTTAATTTCCAAGTCCGTAAAACAATTCAATGGTGGAGTATCACAATGAATACATCGCTATTGGCGGCAACCGCCACCCATCAGCAGCAGATTGGGATATTACAAGTGGACTAGTTGCATTTGGCGCAGATCGAAATGTAGCGCTATGGAGACCTTTGGTACCCCACACTCTCAGTGGGTATTGTAACCATGCTCATTGTGCAGACAGGATAACGAGTATCGGGGCATTAGAGGGTTGTTGCGTGGTCACACAGATCATGTCAATGCTGTTCAGTTCTTTCCAACAGCGGCAGGCCAACCTCAAATAATTCTAAGTGGAGCTGGTGACAAGACCATAAGAGTATGGCGAGCCCGATCCGCGGATACTGATGTATTTGAATCGATAGCTACACTTGATGGCCACAAAAAACCTGTRAAATGTCTCGCTGTTGCGGAATTCACAAATATCATAGTATCAGGCTCCGCTGATTCAACAATCAAGATCTGGCGACTTGATGTTCAAGACGCATGGGTAAACGCCGACCTTTTACAGACAGTACAGACCCAGCCCCGTTTCACACCACTCTCCCTGGCGTTACATAGGCTACCCACTTCTGAAGATCTCGTACTCGCTGCATCAGGTACGAAGAATGCTGTTCAGGTATATGTTTCTGAAAACCATGATTTTTGTCACCAAGCTGTCTTGACTGGCCATGAAGATTGGATACARGCTTTAGCTATCACGAAAGAAAGGTCTAGTGATGATAGCGATCTTCTATTAGCAACCGCCAGTCAAGATAAGTACATTAGGCTATGGCGTATTACTAAGAGGGAAAAGAAGCCCAACTCTACAAATGGGGACTTCTTGGCCAGTTTCGAGCAGACGCTATCGAATAAGGCTCATATGCTTGAGACTTCGCAACATTCTTATGCAATTGTATTCGAGGCGTTGTTGCTAGGTCATGACGACTGGATATATACTATCTCGTGGCGTCTCGACGATAAGCAACTTAGATTACTTTCAGCGTCGGCCGACAACTCGATAGCGATCTGGCAATTGGAGGAAAGCTCTGGCGTATGGGTTTGTACTACACGCCTTGGTGAGATCAGCGCACAGAAAGGATCCACAACAGCAACTGGTAGTACCGGTGGTTTTTGGATTGGCCTGTGGTCTCCAAATGGAGATACCCTGGTCAGCCTAGGAAGGACCGGCAGTTGGCGACTGTGGAACTACCATAGAGATCAAGACCGTTGGGTTCAAGGTGTTGGTATCAGCGGCCATACCAAGTCGGTGGCCGACGTGGCTTGGTCGAAAGAAGGTTCATTCCTGGTTTCTACAGGATCCGATCAAACAACACGACTACACGCTGCGTGGAAACATGGCACAAGACGCTCTTGGCATGAAATGGCCAGACCACAGATACATGGTTATGTTTTGAATTGCATAGACTCTATTAGTCAAACACATATCATCTCAGGCGCTGATGAAAAGTTGCTGCGTGTCTTCGACGAGCCGCGAGCCACTGCAGAATTGCTAGACCAACTGTGCGGAATCAAAATGAGCGGCGATGAAAAGTTGCCAGTGGCTGCAAACATCCCGGTTCTAGGTCTGTCGAACAAGGCGATAGAGGATGTTAGTGACGGAAAACCTGAAGCGAATGAAGACATTGCTGCAGGACAAGGCTTATTCAACGCATCTGCAACTCAAGCATCTTCGTTGGATCCAATACATCCGCCTTTCGAGGATCAACTAGCAAGATACACTCTGTGGCCTGAAAGGGAGAAACTCTATGGCCATGGATATGAAATATCTGCCGTTGCAGCCAGCCATGACGGGTCGCTCGTCGCAACTTCTTGCCGAGCCAGCTCACTTGACCATGCACTCATACGTATGTACGAAACTAAAGATTGGCGTCAGATCAAGCCCCCACTAGTAGCTCACTCCTTGACCGTTACTGCACTTTGCTTTTCGCAAGATGATCAATTCTTATTAAGCGTTGGTCGTGACAGACAATGGGTTGTCTTCGAGAGAGATGTCAATTCTCATGAGAGCTATCTGTTGAAGCATTCGAATCCAAAGGGCCATTCGAGAATGATTCTCCATGCTGCTTGGGCTCCAGTGGAAGCTGGCAGGGTCTTTGCTACCGCTAGTAGAGACAAGACCGTCAGGATCTGGAGTATGAGTGCCACTCATGTTGAGTGTACGGTGACAATTACAGCATCTTCCCCTGTTACAGCAGTCGACATTTCTCCCATCCTGTTGCGAGAATGTCTTGTTGTTGCCCTGGGAACGGAGACTGGTGAGATTGGCCTTGACATTGTCAAAGTTCCTGCCAGGTCCATTGAACGAGAATACCCACTCGAAGTTGAGTAAGTAACGCGCTTGTACGCTTCTTGATTGATTCCATTAACCAAACATGGCAGACTGCAACCTGCAAAATCGATTACAAAGCTCGCATGGCGACCTGTACAGGCCCAAAAAGGYGGGGGAAGTCAGGTTCACACGAGCAAGGGCCTACATTTAGCAGTGGCCAGTGAAGACAGCTCGTTTCGACTCTTCTCAATCACGGGTTTGGTTGACATTTGAGCGTTGATCAATCAGTGGCTGCGATTATGATGTGCGGGAAATGCACATTCGGACTCTGGCATGTTGAAATTGCCTTCTCCTATGAATATCAATCTTGTATTCTCTTCTCATTGCCATAGCCACCTTTCCCCTCGTGGCTCTCGTACGTCTTACCCTCGCCTGACCTTCCCGCCCTCGGGCCTCGCTCCCGCAGATCATCTTTCAGCCATGTCAATACCAATTCTCCCAACTGACTATTTCCACTTTTTTTCATTCCCCCAATATCAAATGTTTCTACATTTCCCCACTCCTTCAACTTTCCCATATGCATATGTACCAGATGGCTCGGCCATCCAGCAAGATTGTCCAAGATATGTGTCGCATAAACAATAGTGCAGGCTCTAGCCTCCGTCTCCCTTTTCAGAAAAGCCAAAAAGTTACTCCGGCTTAGTAGATCCAAATCGACTGTGATCTCATCAAGCAGCAGCACCCGCCATGGCCGTAATAATCCCATAGCGAGCTGGACTCTCCGCCTCTCACCGTCACTTACTGCATGCATGCGCCATGCAGTATCGATGTCCAAAATCTGTACTAATTCGTCTCGTCGCTCAGTGTAGTAGTCCCCACCTACGGAGGCAAGCAAGGTGGGAACGTCGATATCTGTGCGTACTATAGGGTTGAGTACCCATTCAAGTCCGAGATAAGTGACGCCCTCAAGGCCGGAAGTGAAGGGATCGATGCCTGCGATGCTTATGGTCCTAGTAGGGGCCATGCGCTTCCCGGACAGGAGGCGGAGGAGGGTGGTTTTGCCAGCACCGTTCGCTGGAAGTCATTAGCTATCAGATAAGCTTATGATTCCAAAGACTGGAAGTAACAAGTACCCCCAATAAGTAGAGTCCGGCTTCCAGGTGGTAGACTGAGGGATACATCTTGGAGGCCGGATGAACCGTCTGGAAAAGCATAAGAGAGGTTATTGACTTCTATCGAAGGAGCTTGCTCTTCGGAATTTCCATTATAGATCGTCATTGAATGGAACTTGAGACTGATAGGACACCACCAATTGTTTGGAAGAGCAATTGGGAACAATTTGTATCATGACTCGATGACTCGAGATGCGACATTTCCGGCCCTGCGGCCCGGACCTGCTGATCTCCCGCTGCGGTGATCGGGCGATATAGATAAGATTAAAGTCAAATCGAGATATCAACTCCGGACATGACTTTTCAGCGAGAATCCTTAAGATAAGCAGCAATGCCTCTCCATGAAAAGTCCAACCTATGCTTGAGGTATTGCGGCCATTTAGTTGTAATATGTCTCCTGCTCTGTTTCGAAACCCTTTGATTGCAATTGTTGGCGCTACAGGAACTGGTAAATCTCAAGTCCGTCACCTCGGCCTTCGCTTAACAAGCCTGAAGCTGATTAATTCTTTGTACATACAGCTTGCCGTGGCTTTAGCCGAACGCTTTAATGGCGAGGTCATCAATGGAGATGCATTACAAATGTACGAGGGGTTGCCGATCACGACCAACAAGATACCCTTGGAAGAGAGGAAGGGAATACCGCACCATTTGCTGGGGTGTATTAAATTAGACGAAGAGCCATGGACTGTCCAACAGTTCCGAAATCGAGCTACTAGTATAATTGAAGAGATAAGGTCCAGAAATAAATTGCCGATTATGGTTGGAGGAACACACTATTACACACAATCTCTTCTTTTCAAGGATGCTGTGCTTACAGAGGTGGAAACTGAGCATGTTGATCAAGAACAACAGGAACGAGAGTGGCCGATCCTCAATGCAAGTACGGAGGATATGCTGAAAGAACTTTGGAGGGTTGATCCTATCATGGCTCAGCGATGGCATCCCAAGGAGAGGAGGAAAATTAGACGTAGTTTGGAGATATGGTTGACAACAGGCAGGAAGGCTTCCGAAATCTATGATCAACAGCGCCAGATGATAACCAGATTCCGTTCAGAATATAATCAGTCTAATGACAACCCCGCTGATTCCACTAACGGCGTGGAACAGCGCTCTGATATGGAATCAAAATCTGCGCTACATTACGATACTCTCATATTCTGGACTCATGCCAAACCAGACTTCCTCAATCCAAGACTTGAGAAGCGTGTCGATGCTATGGTCTTGGACGGTCTATTGAGCGAGGTTGAATCGATGTATAACTTCCTCCTGGACCAAGAGCAGCAGGGGATTAATGTTGACCAGGCGCGTGGGATATGGGTTGCTATTGGATTCAAGGAGAATCTACCATATCTCATGCACGGAAATGAATTGGAGAGACTCGAACAGGAGGGCATTGAGCGTACAAAAGTAGCAACAAGACAGTATGCTAAGCGGCAAGTACGATGGATCAAAGTGAGGTTACAGCGCGCAATCGCTAGCGCAAATGCCAGTCACAGATTTTTCCTACTGGATACTGCCGACCTTACACGATGGTCACAGGATGTAGAAGAGAGAGCTAGAGACATTACAGAGGCATTCCTCTGTGGTTCTGCACTTCCTGAGCCGGAGTCATTATCCATTGCAGCCAAGGAGAACCTCGTCGTGACTGAAGGAGAACCCATGGCTGCGACGTACTGTGAGGCTTGTGATAAGACGGTAATGTCCGAAGGGGAATGGATCAGCCATCTTAAAAGTAAAGGACACAAGAGCGCTGTACGACCACGAGTCGACTGGCGGGTTTTGTATCCAAAAGATAACCACAAATGAAACATCATGAGCAATGAGCTATGATTGACTGTTATTGATCGAGTTTAACAAGCGAGCCCTAGCAGTCTCCACGTCGACGTCATCCGCACTACCAGCTCGACGCCATTCGATGAACTCGCGAGACAGAATGTCACCGTGTCCAGATCCCTCAGTCTGGAATACTTCGATCATATGCGACCTCTCCCTGCGCCTTATCCGCCAGACGCCTTCGCTGGTGATTGTCTGCTTGAGCCCTGACAACAGTCAGCCAATGCGACATTGACGATCGATCAAGAAACCCTACATTCCAAGAAGCTAGCCGTAAAATTGATGCAAAGGTTGCCATCCCAAGTACCTTTGCCCCGTTTCTTTACTAGACCTGGGATATTTTTCGTCTCCAATTCTTCTAGCCTTCTCAAGATTCCATTCCTGTCCCTGAAACCCACGATAATCTTGGGTACGCCCAACAGAAAGGACTGTATCCAAAACTTCAAGAGCTTACGTTCATACTTCAGCACATCTTTGTCGTTCTCTATCTCCGCTGAAGTCTTCAATTCGACCCAGTTGATAGGTTCGTCTTTGTTCTCGGGTTTGCAATCCCACACTATAAAGTCAACGGGAACACGACGACTCTCGAGCGTCACTCGACTTACATGCATCGACTTCACCGCCAATGATTAATCTTGCTTTGCCAATCCCAGTTTTGACGATGGAGCAGTATTGAGCGTAATTGTTCACCACCATATCCTCGCGGCTCTCGATGAAATCTCGAGGTGTTGAATTCCACTGATCAGGTATCAGGGACAAAGTCTCAAATTTGTAACCTGCGAGCAATTGAGCTAGTCTCAAGCGCTGTATGGAGAGCAACATGTACCCCAATAGCTCATAAGATCTTGTGAAGGGGCTCCAGGCCGAGACGGTTGACCGTGCTGCGCTTTTCTGGACTCCAGTTTGTGTTCGTGATTCTCTTCAATGAAACTATACATCTCAGCCTACTTATTCATAGCGGGGTAACTTAAAAATGTTACATGCTGTCCTTTATCACCCCACGAAGTCAGTCACTACACGGGTTAGAAGCCACAGTGGCCTTGGGTTTGCCCACTTGGAATCTGGTTGCATTCATCTCAAATCTATAAACTTCAGCCAGAAGTGCAATTTGCACTGCATCAACACATACCCATTCATGTTGTCGAAAGGGATAGCCGTAATCTGCCGGGATCAGCAACAAGTTCCTTTCCCATTGTCTTTCATCCTTGCCTTTGTCATCATCCCTCGCCAAGTGATGATATCTGCAGCACATTTGGTACCAGTGCGTCGCTCAAGGTCAATAATCGTCCTCAACAGACTATTCAAGTGATCATCTGCAGTATCATCCAGCTGCTGGAAAGACTCRAAGCCYTTYGATAGATCTGCACCAATATTTGGYGGGTAGTAATAACGCARTGATCGCTCATCCAAGTAGAAATCATGCTTGTCATCATAGGAGAAGTATGCAATCTCCTGAAGTCCTTTCAATGACCAGACCCATGAACGCGGTAGATTATACGTACTTTTGGCCTTCGTATCGCTGCACTAGTACCAGCGAATCTGCTCACTGGATGAATGGCAAAGTTGTCCATCTTGTCTGCTGAGGTGGGCAACTACATCGCTAATGAATTACGCATATAAGCTGAGAACGCTCTAGTAAACACCATGTACACAGAAATGCCGGTGTTGAACTTCAGAGAGAATAGGACTGGGTTATCTAAAAAGACATGCATTTCCCTAGGGGCGCTTGCCCCACGCCAAGGCTCTGGCGGCTAAAGAAGACGAACAACCTTACACCCCTAAGCGGTGTAGCCCTGTAGGGCTGATGCCTAGAGACCCCTAAAGCTGGTCCCCTAGGGAACAGGATATAGGCTAGAGAAAGTCCGCTCTAGGGGCTAATCCCATCGCCTAGGCAGCCAACTTTAGGGCATTAGGGAGACCAGGGTCGAAGTCTTTGTTGTCAGCATATTGAGTAGCCGGTTCCCCCAGTATGGCGTTGGTAAACTTGACAAATGTCATATTCTGAGCTAAGTGAAGGCGACACAAATGACACAGTGCAATAATCACTAACAGATGGACTCAAGTGACGTAACTCGGTAATATTTCTAAGCCTGCCGGCTAATAGACATTCCACCGCGTTCACTGTTATCGTGCAGAAAGAGTGTAAGTTAAAGACTTCACTTTTGGCGTATGCACAATGGTTTGGAATTCTTGGCGCGTAAAATAACAAAACTCCCCCGCTCGTGATTTCCGCCCAAATAACCCTGACTCTTCTCCCTGTAGTATCAACACCATTTGCGTAAGCAGATAAAGCGTCCCTGTTTGACACCAGAATTCTCCTCTCCACAGTACTTCTCCATTAAAAACTCTGGCCAAGAATATCCAGAAATCATAGCACATTTCGACATTTCGTGTTAAAGACACCGCATCAATCGCTAGTATCCATAGCCCAAGGCGCATCCGCATGAATTACCATCTGCCAATCATCATGCCACTTCTTGTCCACCTCTTTCTTTTCCTCGAGTTCTCGTCCATAGCTTCGGCGTGGTCTCCAAAGCCCAGGTCTACAACCCGCCTCTTTTAACGTCTCCTGAATAATAATGGTATGACTTTCGTCTTTGAATGAAGCGGTAACATCGAGAGGACTCTTCAGTGACCGGTCAAGTGGATTCAGCTCGATCCCATCGCGAGAAAGGAGTTCGTCGATGCAGGAAACGATGCGACTCTCGACGGCGCAGTGTAGGAGGGTACGGCCATGTTCGTCTGAGGCGTTAATGTCGACGAGATGGGTGGACAGGAGGACAGAGAGTGTGGCCGTGGAGCCAAAAAGCGCGGCCATGTGGGCCKCCGTTCGTCCATCTCGGTCTTTGGCTTTGACGCTGTCGGGATTGAGCTCGATCAAAGACTCGACAATGGAGTTTAAGTTCCAAGTCGCAGCATAATGGAGGACTGTCCTTCTCCACTGATCAAGATTCTCGATTGCTATGGCACCTTTGTTTAGTAGGAGGCGTAGGACACGGTCGGATCCAGCCTCAGCTGCGGAGTGGCCAGGGGTTCTACCTTCGACGTTCTCCATAAGAGTAAATGCACCAGCGTCTAGCAGTCGTTCGGAACCGTACCAATTACGCATCTTGGCTGCGTAGTGAAGGGCGGTCATGCCATTTTTGTCCTGAATATTGAGGTCTGCGCTGGAGAGTTTCTCAATGCAGAGGTCAAGGACTTCATGCCATTCTTCCATTGCTGCATGGTGGAGAATCGTTCTCCCGTCCAGATCACGTTCAGATGCGATGCTTGTAGGAAATTTCTGAAGTGCAAGGAAGGTTAGATCACGCCAGCCCTGTAGTGTGGTCAGAAAGGCAACGCCGGTAGGATTCTGCCTCGAGGGTCCCCTTTCAACCTTGAGTTGAGCATCTATCATTCTTGGATGGGTCATCATGATCCTCGCGCTGGTCTCCATACCAAACAAGCAGGCGTGGTCGAGAGGCGTGGTAATATAGTTTCCTAATATGCTGCGTTCGCCTTGCAGTAAGCTGGGGTTGGCTAAATCGATACTTTCATCGTCAAGTATGATATTGACTACTGTTTGCATGGTTTCGTCCACGGCTTCGAGCAAAATCCTGGTATTGTTCTTCAATACGGACGGATCCCTCTCACGCGCACATCCAATAAGCATCATCCCAAGCTCCTGATTCTGTTGATGCATTGCCACTTGAATAGGATTTTGGGCACTGCTATTCTGGAGCCCGACGTCCGCACCTAAGCGTATCAGACATCTTGTCATCTCGAGATCCAGATCCTTGAAATGGAGGACGCTACCATTTTCGGGAAAGTTTGGCTTTCGATATTTTGGATCTGCGTTTTTCCATCCGTGATTGACCGCATTGATCCCGCCATCAGGGAGCTTTTCTTGGACTAGCATCTCCACCAGGTAAATATTTCTCAAAAAAACTGCTATGTGAATTAGGGGAGGCACTGGATTATTGTCATTGGTAGACCACCCTTGCTGGGCAGACACGGAATCATCATACAGGCAGAGCATTAGCCAGAGCTTGACGCTCGGTGTATTCTCAAGAAATGTATCGAAACATTTCCAGATTCCTATGCTTTGCCCAACGATTCTCGCGTGCAGATACCAGTTTGCCGAGGCGTATGCTAGCAAATAAAATTGAGCTACGAGATCCATCATTTCACCTTCGGTACGGACATTTTTAGACCGCAAATATTTCCTCGTGGCTTCAGCATTGAAGCCTGGCAGGTATAGGCATTGCAGACAGCGAGTAGCAAGTTTCTCATGGACTGCTCGTGGCTCGAAGCGGAACCTTTCCGAAGTTTTGGGATGAAAGAGGAAATCCCTAATGGAAGAATGAGCGAATGACACGTGTCCCCGTTCATTTACGTTGATGAGGCTTGGACAAAGATCTCTAAGAGTGGCTTCCTTGACCATTTTGCTACAGACTGCTCTATAATCGGCTTGCGTATCAAGCGCCATTGCAAATCTCAATTCATTGGTGTGTAATGGTCTTGTAGCCGCCAGTAGCCAGGGGAAAGCCTGCAAAGTGAGCGACAATTTGTGAGTTTCAAGCTGATTTAGGACGTTTTCGTACAAAGCATCCAAGTTTGCAGGCAAGGCTTCCGCTTTTTCGAGATTTGCAAGGAATTGAGTTTCCTTAGAAGCACCTTCGCACAGCTGTTCCCAGGCCAAGGACGCCCACAGGAACATACCTCCAGCCTTCTCACAAATGCGTGTGACGATCTCAACGCGAGTCTTCTCGGAGAGACGATAACGTTGACCCAAATCTTTAGCCCAGCCTTCGATGAGGTGTCGAACATCTCGCTCGCATTTGACTGCTATCGAGACTGGAGAAATATTCTGTTCAACGACTTCCGTTGGACGGCTTGTGATGAGCACTTTGAGTGCCCTCGGCATGATTTGCGGAGATATCGTATCTATCAGATCCCGAAGCCCGGCTGTGAAGCTGTGCAAGCTCTCCGGCGTCATTTCGTCCAGCGCATCGAATACAAGGTAGGTGACCTTCCAGCTGATTGCGACCACGACAGCTTTGATGGCATCCCAAAGAGCAGAGATTGAATCCAAAAATCTGAAGCTACGAGATTGAGTCACCGCACTCCTKAAAGAGATCAAGACTTGTGTTACTTCAAGTGGTGCTGCAAGCAAGAACTGATGTAATATGGATCGAAGGATGGTCGATTCAGAACGTAATGCAGCATTGTCTTCGTTGCAGAAGAAGTAAGCCAGGAACTGTGTGTGGAATGAGTCATTGATCTCTCGGGGAGTTGCATTCCTCTTAGAGCGGACGTAAGGCGATCCGACAACGCTCATTATTAGATACTTGGTGATAACACTTTTACCAACTCCAGGGTAACCTCGGAGCCAAAGCACACCAGACGAGCTAGCCCTCATCCACTCGGAAAAGCTTGGATGAAAAGCGAGCCATTCACAGGTACCAGGCGCTCGCAAAGAGATCTCTGAAAGCTGCTGGTCATAATCCGCGAAGCCCAGTACGCCACTTTCGTAGTCCTTCAACGGATCCTCCTCGGCAGCTACGCCAGCTAAGTACATGAAAGCTAGCGAACATTCATTTTAGCGTTGCCACCGTATAGATTGAACGTCAAGAGACATACCCGTCCTTAGGTCTTGGAGATTCATCGGACCCCCATCTATCAATTCTCGCAAAGCAGTTTTGACGACATCAAACTTCTGACTTTCAATGTTAGTGAAGTGTACTATTTCTCTATGATTTGCGGATACGGGGATGCGTTGCTCTGTTGGAAACCCCAAGATGGCAGAATCTTTTTCGACAACCTGGATAAAGGTGATCAGAATTGATAGCCCTTGGAGTGCGTAGTACACATATGAATGCTTACGAGCCCCTGGAGGGGAGGCATCCCGGACGTCTCGTAAAATGATTTAATTTCAATGTTCGAAGCCAGGCTTGTGAAGGACGTTGATATGTCGGCCAAGATGGTTGAGCTCAGAGATAGGTCCGACAGAAGCTGTCTGCGAAGAGGGGTGTAGAATGGGCACGTATTGATAAAGTTCGACATCACAGTTGCCCAACTAGCAACACGAGAACCGCGATGAGGGGTCCCCTATTTTGAATAAACTCTGGAAACGTGTCGGCGAGGTGGTATTCAAGCATACAAAGAAGAATATTGACGTCGTTTTTTCATATATATTTGTATAGTAGTGCTCAGATCGTGCTAGGATGAGCGCCTATGATCCTTTCACCAACTATTCTAGTCTGGCAAAGATGGGCATGAATATATGTACCTTTTTGCAGACAATGCCGCCTAGGCTATGGCAAATGAAGATAATTGGCCTTTGCATAGCCTATCGTTGTAAGTCTATTGGTTTGGAAGAAACTTCAATTTCATACACTCACCTTTGCCGACCAACGCTTTGATCGTAAGCGATTCAACAGGTCGAGCGCGAAGTCCTTGATATCAGCGGTACTTGGACTGAAGGCCCATCTAGAGTCATAACCAAAAGTCATGACTCTCGCGGTCGGAATCACTTGAGGGACAAGATCTCGGGGCCACATCACCGAGTTGTCCGCAGTCCAGGTACCATCTTTCGAGCCTCCTAAGCCATGCACGAAGACGATGCTGGAAAATTTGCGTCAGTAGCCGAAGCCGGCATGGAACAGAGTGTTGCGAGCAATGTACTCCATGTTGATATCCACATCTTCAGAGAAGGGGTAAAGGACGAAGAGCCCATGTTGCTCTTTCTCATTGGTTGTTCCCCCAGTCCTATCGGAAGTTTGAGGCATATTTAGATTGCTCTTTGGCTCAATACACCTGACTAGCAACGAAGTTGCTTAATGCTCAAGTCAGGGGCCTTCGGTTCGTCTTGGTTGGGGCGTAAAGGAATTCCGTTCAGCGTATGAATGCCATATTCTGTTTTGCATTTCGTGGAAACAAACAAGTCCTATACCAGAATTGAAACCAGTAGTTGCTTCGCATTATGCGACAGTAGAGTTCGCTGCAGCGCTTTCCTATGAGTTGAGCCAGCAACGATGCGCATTGACTCTTCAGCCTTTCGTGGTAGCCCAATTAGCCTAGAGGTGCAGCTAGCCGCCTGAGGCGCGCACCTCGCCAAGAATCACCCCAAGGTTCGCGATAGTGGGATACGCATTCAGCTCCTCTACTCGGACCACCGCCTTTACATAGTCCCCAACAACAGCAAATTTCATAATGGCCTCCAAGCCAGCGCCATCGCTGTCAGCTCACAGTAGCAAAACCAACGTCCGCCGGAACCTCTTCCATCACCAGCTCAGCAGGCGACCAACAAGCACTTCCACTTCCATGTCAGGAAGCACGCTACAGGAACCCTTACCGGACAACAGTTCAGACATCGTGGTAAAGGACCGCAATGGCAATTACCAGGTCGATATCCCGCTGCTACCGCCTTTAGATGAGGAACAAATGCAAGAAGAGGATGAAGCGGCAATGGAGAAAGAGAGTACGGTCAAGACTTGTTGGACGGGTGAAGGTTCTTGCTAACATGGCAATAGGGCAGGAAGCCAGGCTGCTGGAAATGTGGAAAGATAAGCATTTACAACCCAGTGATCCGGCCGGTAAGTAGTGGAAGTCGATTTGCGTATGAGTTGTCTAGGCTAATAATTATGTCTACAAGAACTCTATGCAGCGGTCCAAGCAAAGCTCAGACGAGTGGTAGCTTCTCTAGACGAGGACAATTGGATGTTTGAAGCAGAACAGCAAACGTCAGGTGGTTGAATATACATCGCAGACCCCATGCCATATTTAGACACAAGACGTGCCACGATCATACAGTTCATCTATCCAAAGAGCTTGCCAGAGCAAGATACATCAATCAAGACCTTCAGCCGGCGGAGTCGGCGTCGCCTCGACTTTCTTCGGCTTTGGCTTTGGACTTCCTCCTCCAAAGCCCATCATTCCGGACATCATGTCGAACAGCGGATTCCCTTGCCTGGGTATCCTAATACCAAAATACATCTCGCCAATCTGTGCTAGCGCATCATCCCAGGTCCCCACCTCCTTAACATACGGCGCATAATGTTTTGTCAATTGCTTGTACAGATCGGAGGTTCCCCTCTGCACGGCCAATAGCAAGAGGCCAAGAAAATTCAGCAGTGGCAATGAAGGATAGACGCGCATGTCAGAGCTTGTGCTACTGACTTCCTGCACGCTAAGGGACTTGTTGGTCGAGCTGAGACGCGAAGTGAAGATCAAGTAGGCTTTGTTTGCAGAGCGGAGGTTATGCGTCAGGAGATAAGGGAAGATAGCTCTAGCAGCGTAGAGAGCGGCTGTATGAGAATCGTCTTGCATGTACCAGTCATATTCGATCTTGGCGAGTTGTTCAGCTGAGTCCTTGGTCCCCAGAGCAAGATGTCTCTCAGCGTCATAGACGTCGCCTTCTGCAAAGACGGAAAAGGTACATTAGCATATCGAAGATACAAATTGAGACAGATTGCTCAAACCTTCAGCGAACAATGTCCCAGCAACATGGTGCAATTCGGGATCCCCATTCGAATACTCCCCCGCCTTCGCGCTCCACGCAATCATCTCATTCACAAACCTCTTCTTCGTAGGCTCATCTTTCGGAAACGCCCGTAGCACATCTAACAACTTCCCTGCATATTCCCCCACACGTCAGCCTTGCCCAAATCCTCTTTTCCTCCTAATGTAGAACCCCGGTACGCACCTTTCTCCACCGTCCCACACCCCCTCTCACTCTTCCCCAGCACCTCAACGAGAAAACATCCCAAGTCCCCTCCACTGCCTCCTTGGCCCGCTTTTAGAAGCGCTAAGGCACCGCTGTAGAGAACATCGATTGCGGAGTCCCAGTCTGAGGCTTTGACGTAGCGGGCGGTGATGGTGCGGATTTGTTGGTGGGCTTCGTAGAAGTTTCCTTCTGAGATTCTGGACGTAGAAGCGAGAGTTTAGCGATTGTTGCTTGGCATATATAGTTATGAAAAGGGCTGGGGTGGGGTTGAGGTTGGCGGTGGATTGGAATACTGAGAGGGAAAGGGAGGGAGGGTATACTTCTCTTGCTGTCTTGCTATCGTCTTCTGGATCTTGGAGGTCTTTGAGGCCATGATGTGGTTTGCGCAGGTATGATGCTCGAGGTGGTTGGAGCTGTGGTTCGGGGAGACGTCACTGGCGATTCAGGAAGGCGCCACCAGTGTGACCCCATGGCGGGCCAACAGTCAAGATCTCCGCCTAGAATGGACAGCCTAGGCAGTGAGATCTGACCCCGGGAATACCAAGATTTTTCTTGTTTAGGGACCGGCGCTCGGGAGGCACATGTTGGTTCCGGGGTCCGCTTCTAGCGGCCACCACTTCTAGCCGATGACCGGAGTTCTGTACAATGTTCAACTGTTTATTCAAGTACCTTTTGTATCTCAGAATACTTGTATGGCCCCGTGTAGAATTGGAAAGACCTCAATCACCTTTCTTTTACGCTCAGGGAATCTCAATCTCATGGTAGCTCGGTATCACCAAAACTTTGTTACTTTCGGGGTATTATGACTCAAAATCTTTAGATTATTCCCCGGGCTTGCACATATAGAAAAATTACGTCTTTCTTACGAAAAGAATATCCTCTGTTGTCGTAAAAGATATACTGTTGAGCAATTGGTTTAAAGTCCTTTCCTATATTATATACTGCGCTGAAGCATCAATTGAAGATGCCGTCAAGGGAAGAAATCGCCTACTTCGGTGCTGGTCCCTCTGGTCTAGACAACCAAATAGCAGTAGCAGCTTCACAAGCCTTTCTCAACTATGAAAACAGCGGCCTAGGTCTAGCAGAAATCTCCCACCGCTCACCAGAAGCCACCAAGATCGTTGCCGATACCAAAGCTGCTCTGACGCAAATCCTGGAGATTCCAGATAATTATGATATTATCCTTTCGCATGGCGGTGGATCTGGCCAGTTCTCTGCAATTGTGTTTAATATGGTCGCCGTGTGGGTTGAGAAGCGGAGGAGGAAGGCTATGGAGGAGTTGGATGGGGACGAGGACAGGGTCCTTGAACGAGTGAGGAAGGAGGTTAGAACGCAGTTACGTCTCGACTATGTCCTTACTGGCTCTTGGTCTCTGAAGGCTTCGCAAGAAGCGGCTAAGTTAGTGGAACCACTGGGAAAAGATATTGTGAATATAGTGGTTGATGCACGGAAAACGTCTGAAAAGGGGAAATTCGACAATATCCCTGAGGAGGGGTGGAATCTAACCCCGAACGAGGACCATGGCAATGATGAGAGTGCTTTTGTTTATTACTGTGATAACGAGGTGAGTAGATTAGGAGATCGAATACAATAGCGAATCTTCCCACACCTGGAACATGTATTCTAATTGTTTCTGCAGACAGTAGATGGTGTTGAGTTCCCCAAATTTCCCCCTCAACTGGAGACCAAATCCGACAAGGAGCGACTAATAGTCGCCGACATGAGTTCCAACTTTCTCAGCCGAAGAGTCGAGGTGAGCAAGTATGCAGTTATATTTGGCGGTGCCCAAAAAGTAAGCCAAACCAGCAAGCCAGTTACTTCTCGCAACCCACGCTGACACCAGAGAAAAGAACGCTGGTATCACAGACATCACATTCGTGATCGTCCGCAAAGACATCCTCACCACCCAACCATCCAACTCCTTCCTCCACGCAGTTGGAATCTGGTCACCACCTAGTACGTTTCTACTATTCCAACCCCTCATATCAAATTCCCACCCCCCTTCCGCCCCCCTTCCCCCTGAACCCCATATTTCCCCTATCATCAACCCCCCATAAAACCCCAAACTAACCCCCCTTCCCCCCCACAGCAATCCTCCACTACCCCACCCTCTCCACCTCCTCCTCCCTCTACAACACCATGCCCATCTTCTCCATCTGGATCTCCCTCCAGATAATCCACCTCCTCCTCTCCACCCACAGCACCTCCTCACCCCCCCTCCTCGGCCAAGAAAACACCTCCGCACACAAATCCTCCCTCGTCTACTCCACCCTCTCCCGCTACCCCACAATCTACAACATCAATGTCCCCAACCCTGCCGCGAGGTCGAGGATGAATATCTGTTTTAGGATTCAGAACGGGGGGGAGAGGGGGGAGGGGGGTGATGAGGGATTAGAGAAAAGGTTTTTAAAGGGGGCGGAGGAGAGGGGGTTGTTGGGGTTGAAAGGGCATAGGAGTGTTGGGGGGGTGAGGGTTAGTTGTTATAATGCGGTGGGGGTGGGGATGGTGGAGAGGTTGTGTGGGTGGTTGGGGGAGTTTGCGGAGGGGGAGAAGCAGGGGGGAAAGTGAGTGTTTGACGAGGGTCAGTTATCGAAGTGATAGAGGAGGAAAGGGGGGGTGGGTAGGAGTGGTGGATGAGGTTTGCATGATATGAGAGGAGACGTGGATGATGAAACTCAACGATTTCTGACCAGAGACGGAGAAAGGAGATATCTGAGCGAGACTTATACCCTCCGTACAGGGAATATACTATAGTAGAAAAGAAGACGCGCTCGTTCAATGTTTAAAAGCGTAGACATCTTTCGGGGCTTGAATAAAATTGTATTTCGTAATATGTACAATGTCTGAGGCCTAAGGTAGGTACCTAGAGATCCTGCCACCTCCCTTCGTAATAAACTCATACCCTACGTACAGGGCATTGTGGAAAGCAGCGTGCTCTTGCAATGTCAAAAATGTCAATCTTTGGGGCATGATCATAATATTCGTGCTATATACAACGTCTGGAGCCTAAGGTAGGTAAGGATCCTGCCAACTTACTTCCATTTCCCAATGCTATGCAAAGAATACGCAACGCCACACCAATGCACGCTCTATGCCAAATTCATACCTCATGATAGTTTCCAATATGTCTGAATGGAAGAATCACGCATATACCAACGCCGCCACAACAGCGACAGCCGCAGTCAATGCGAGGCCTCCACACGAGACACTCCTTTCGACGATAGCGCCGCTAGTAGCCGTACTCGTCCCGGTGGCGAAGGGTGAACTACCCGTACCAGAAACAGCTATCCTAGCACCACCAGTCTGGGAGACAGCGGCTTGAACAGCGTTAGCTACGGCCGTGGCACCAGGAACGCTAGCTGTGCCCGTTCCGATCTCTTTGACGTTGGAGTCAGTGGCGTTGAAATCCGTCTGCGCGAGGGAGATCTCGTTGTTCGCTAGATCGTATACCACGTAGGCGGATCGGAGGAAGGTGTCCCCTAAGACGGCTGTCTCGCCTTCTGCTGGGGCAATGCCGAAAACGCAGTCAAGGGACTCTTCACCACTACTCCCGGATTGGCCACTCTCGGAGTTGGGGTCTTCACGGTCTTCGCTCGTGTCTGTGTTGGCGTTGATAACAAGCTCGTTCATTGCTACCGAAATGGTGGCCGAAGTGAAAGTGAAGTCCATCGTGATGTTTTCGTTTGCAAGGCTACAGCTGCAAGCACCTAATTGTTGCTCTTCATCGTATTGGACTTTCAGAGCGGAATAGATGGAGCTGGTCAGGTCGTTGGGTAGGTATGTCAAGCTACTTCCACTGTCTAAGATCACAACAGTGGGTAAATCCGTTGTCAGTTTCTGTGTAGTCGTGTCATCTGTGAGGCTCATATCTGTCAGAGTAATGAGAAATTCGGCGTACGTGTCGTCTACTGTCTGGATTGGAACGCTTTCCAAGGACCCAGTGTACTTGTCTGTATCCACGCCACCAAAAAGGATTGATCCAGTATTTGCCTCGAGGTCATTCAACCACAAAGAGTACGCATTGGATTGGATCAGTCCATTGTTGGCCATTGCTTGGGGAAGATTWGCATAACTCTTTTGCCTGGCCGTATCCGCCTGCGCTTCATCTGCGGTGTATCCAATACCCAATATGCCTTCTGCTGAGTTGGAATCATATCCAATACCGAATTGCAGGGCCGTTATCGATTTGCCACCGATGCTGACCGTATCCGTAGCATAGTCACCCGCAGCTCCAGAGCCATCAACATACGAGACATTGAAAACGGAGTTCACGTATTTGTAGGTGGAGGAAGAGTTTGCGTCGTAGGTACCTGATATTGAGCAAGGGTCCCCTCGCTCCGTGCATATTTCCGAGTCGGCTACATTTACCCACAAGTCGCTGCTACCAGTATCGATATGTAATGCGAAGTTCTGAGTAGGCGTTCCTATGGAGACATTTGCAAAGTAGAGTGTGCCGTAGTTGGCTAATGTTTCTGTGACTGTCTGCGACTGCCGTCGACGGAGTGTATCTCTCTTGACAGGGTCTGTGATATGCCTCCTCGCAATGTCAAGACCGACGACGCTAGGTGTATCTCGTTCAATGAGGTTGAGGGCCGCTGACCCTGAGGCCAAGAGTCCTGCTGCCAGAGCAGTGACTGTGAGGCTTTTCATGTTGTATTGTATCTTGTAGTCCTTGGAACTTGGTTGGAGCGCTTCTTGTACGCGGGAAGATCAATCGAAAGATCTGATGCTAACAATGTTGTTTCAGCCTTGTCTGACTGATCTCCCAAGATACGAAAAGAGTGATACGAAGGTTAGAGTGATACAAGATTTGGGGAAGGGTAGAGACTGGGAGAGGGAGGGTATTATTGATAAAAAGAAAGCTGACGCGGCGAGCGTGCAGGGTATTAGTACATCCGGAAAGAAACAGAAGGCTATGACACTATAACCTGGTGGGTAAGTCAACGTGGACACTAGGAGAAGCACGAATAAGGAAAGCGATACTTAAAGCTTTGCTCATGAGACATGACATTATCGTGGCGAATGCAAAGAAGAGGAGGCTCGTTGGGGTGAGGAGTACGTCAGCTACTGGATCACTCTGCGCAAGGGCGACGTAATCCTCCGGTATCCTCTAGCCCTTTTCGGGAATGGAAGATTTCCGGCAAGCAAGATAGACTTATGACGATTCATCTTGACGTACTTCAAGGCTAAGGTACCTCGGTCAAAATGTGCTTGAGATGCTGTGGTAAGTTCGGTGATGATTGACAGTAGACATTTCTTACAAAGTTGAAATGATTTTCATGTTGGAGTCAGTGGCGGCGGAACGTTGATGATTCGTCGCCCACTGCCCGAACCGGCTTGGCACGTCATGCTGCTGTGGCTGAGACCTACGATAGTATGTGTAAGGGAAACGTACGAATCTTCCTCCATCCCACCGCCAGATTCCTTGTACGAGTACGAAAGATCTGTAATCTTCGCAGCTTCAGTTGCTACACCGCATATGCACGGGGCATTTGGTATGTTACACGGAGTCCCGAGTTTTTGGTTGTAACGCCTTATGGTCGCCCTACGAAATGATCCTTTCGAATTCCAAGCAACAGGTTGAACGTATTCATTGTTTGTTTCATTAATGGTGGTACGATGTTACAGGCAGCTTTTGCGTCAATGATCGGCGCAGAGTTCACTGGGAGCTATGTCTGAAAGAGCTCCCAGACTTGGACTTGAAGCACCAATAAAACCTACACCGTAATGTTGATGTACAGAAGTATTGATATATCTGATGAGTCCCATTGATGGAAGATCGCCTCAGCCTTCAATGCCAAGCTAACCACTAAAAAGCTTGACTTGCGGGAGCTTGTCCATTTACAGACAGCGCGTTTGTGGCGCGTCATATCAGATCTCTCGACAATCTGGCGCACTGATCAATTATATGCACACTGGACACCACCCACAATGTCGAAAGCAGAATCATCCTCATCCGCAGCAAACAATGGCATCAAACCCAATCCCAACGCAAGCGGTTACGATCTTCCCTGGTACGGCCCCTCATTCTCCCCACCACTAATCACGACAACTAACCCCCTCCCCAGGGTCGAGAAATACCGCCCCGTCTACCTCGACGACATAGTCGGCAACACCGAAACCATCGAACGTCTCAAAATCATCTCCAAAGACGGCAACATGCCCCACCTCATCATCAGCGGCATGCCCGGCATCGGCAAAACAACCTCCATCCTCTGCCTCGCCCGCCAACTCCTCGGCCCCGCCTATAAAGAAGCCGTCCTCGAACTCAACGCCTCCGACGAACGCGGCATCGACGTAGTCCGCAACCGCATCAAATCCTTCGCCCAAAAAAAAGTCACCTTACCCCCCGGCCGCCAAAAACTCATCATCCTCGACGAAGCCGACAGCATGACCTCCGGCGCCCAACAAGCCCTCCGCCGCACCATGGAAATCTATTCCTCAACCACCCGCTTCGCCTTCGCCTGCAACGCTTCTAATAAAATCATCGAACCCATCCAATCCCGCTGCGCGATCCTCCGCTACGCCCGCCTCTCCGACGCCCAAGTCGTTTCCCGCCTTCTGCAAATCTGCAGCGCAGAAAACGTAGAATATTCCGACGACGGCATCGCAGCTCTCGTTTTCAGCGCCGAAGGCGATATGCGCCAAGCAATCAACAACCTGCAATCCACCTCCTTGGGCTTCGGTTTCGTATCCGGCGAAAACGTCTTCCGCGTCGTCGACTCGCCCCATCCCATAAAAGTCCAAGCCGTGATGAAAGCGTGTCATGAAACACGCATCGAGCAAGCTATTGAAGGGATAACGGAACTGTGGGACTTGGGGTATAGCAGTCATGATATTATTAGTAGTATGTTTCGGGTTACGAAAACGATGCCGGGGCTGAGTGAGCATGCGCGGTTGGAGTTTATTCGCGAGATTGGGTTTGGGCATATGAGGATTTTGGAGGGGATGCAGACGCTGGTGCAGTTGTGGGGGGTGGTGGCGAAGTTGTGTAGGATTAATATGAAGGGGGGGTTGTTTGTGCCGCCTTGATGGGTGGGGAAAAGAGGGAGGATGTGGGGGAATGAGATGTTTATATGTATCAAAACTTGGCTTTTGGGATGGGTTGCGGTGCTCCTGGTGTTAGGCGAAGGGCAGTTAGTGGGTGTCTTGTGATTTATGAGGACGCTCAGGTCGAAGGACAGAGGGACTCCAATGGGCTTGAATTGGTCCGGAAGGCCCTCGCGGCCGTCTTTGCTGCTGCAATGATGATAACGGTATGAGGTCTGAGCTACCAGTCTACGAGCAGGAGAGCTTCCACTATTCATAAAAAAGTTCGAAGCGATCCTCGATTCAACTCTAGACCCACCTTTCACCATGATATGTAAGAAAGCCACCTCAGTCTCTCACGGCCCAAACCTCATCAACGCCCCCTCACTCTCCGTCAACCACCACAAACACTTCCACCACGCAAAAGCCCCCGCTACCAAAACAACATAATACATCACCGTCCATCCCACGTTCAACCCCTCTTCCTTCTCTTCATCCTTCCGATTCCCATCATCATCATCATCATCATCCTTCCCCCTCACAACAGGACCTCCCACCGTTCCCCCTTCAATATTGACACCCCCAACCCTCCCCCACACCCTCGGCAACCCCATCCAATTACAAAACGAATGCACAACCACCACCCCCCACACATTCCCCGTCCTCAAAAACAGAAACGTCGCATACCATCCAAACACAGTCGTATACCCAAACTGCACCAGACTTCTCACCAGCGCTGGAACCAGAGGTGTGAAAGGATGCGTGAGTGTGAATTCATAAAAATGGTGGATATGTGCGATGCCGAAGTAGAGCGGGGTAGCGAATATGAGGGTCGCGGGTGTGGGAGGCGGGGTGATGAGTAGGTGGAGAGGGATGAGGAGGGAGCGGAAGAATAATTCCTCGTTCGTAGGCCCGGCGATGAAATTGCGATAGCCGATCCAGCTACTAAGCGTCTCATAGATATCCTGGCCTGTAATCCAACACCTCCATCCCGACTCGATTATCCCTCTTTCGAAAAGCGGGCCGGCGAAAAGGAGGGCGGTGAGGAGGAAGGGTTTTAGGATCGAGAGGGGGGGGATGGGGTAGAAGCCGAGGTGGTGGAGGATTTGAGAGGGGGAGAGATGGCCGTTGTGGGAGAGGAGGTAGAGGGTGGGGAGGGCGCAGAGGGTGACGGATAGGTTGACGAGGCGGATGCGGGSGCGGRTGRYGGTGGRGRSGTMGMRGSKGAGGRYGKRGAGGGTTGTGTAGAGGATCTGTGAGGGGGGGTGTGAGATGGGTGGTGGTTGGATTGGGGGCAGTGAGTCATGACGAGGAGAGATGGGGTTCTTTCTCAAAGAACGAATGTAGAGGAAAGGTTTGAGGTTGTGTTAGGAGGTTTGCGCTCTCCATTGTTGTTCTTTGCGCATGTCCAATGTTCGAGGCTACCATCATTTTGAAAGGCCTCTTCTCTGACAACGTATTGTAGGAAGCTAAGAGATAAACAAAGTGCAAGACGTGAAGTTGACTGCTATTGGAAAGTGACATACCGACAACGCAACAGCAGCGCTAGCTGTTAACATCGGTGGCTGCCGTTTGTCTAAGAGGTAGTATCAGCTTCAGCGCTTCAGTGGTTTACAGACGTCCCTTTAAGGAAGCGCGGATGTACCTGTGTCCCCAAGGCAAGTCGACAATCGATCGTATAAGCCTGTGGGGGCCATTATTGGCCGCTTCCCAAAGCGGATGATGGCATCATGCAGATAGGGGGCAGATAGGAGAGGTGGAATCTGATGGCTCTCTGTGACGGTGTTGTTGAGACAGGCAGTCTCTGAGCCAGTCAATACTGTTCCATGATGGCCTATTGTCTGAGAAGTGTCGCAAGAGATAGTGCTGGGACGAGGAAGGATTGGTATAGCAACAAATCCGATGTTCAGCCGATTGGAGAAATAATCATCGAACAGACAGTGTTAGGCGGGAGCAATGTACCAGTAGAAGAGTTTTCCATGCATGCATTTAATTTCGGGTTGCACGTTCCACGCCATGAAACGGGCTGGAAATAGAAAGCACTTAACGCGTCCCACTCATCACGATAAAAGGAGTTATCGATAAGATTGTGGGACAGGAGGGAGAAAGTATCGAGACGAGAGACGAGAGCCAAAGATGCGAAATTGAATAGAAGAACAAAACTGCCTCCAGTTGCTGTCTGCCTTCGCAAGAAAGCACGAGTACTTCAAGCGACATCTCATTACTCTTATTATTCTTCCTGTTGCAATTTCAATCAATTGAAGAACCTTCAACCCCTGGATTTCTGATTGGMAAAGCAGCCCTGGCCGTTAGAGCCACTCCAAGTCCAACCGAACTCGTTGCATTCACCAGTCAGGTACACCCGGGGCTGCCCTGCGCTAGCCTACCCCCTACTCCCCACCGCCAAATCAAATCAGCATCATCCTCCCTCCCCTCTCCTTATCCTCTATCAATCCTCCACCAACATACTCCAAATTTTTTTTCTTTTCCTTTTCTTGTTCAAACCCTTTAATAATGTGTTCGACTTGATCATTCACCACACTCATTCAATCCCAGTAATTTTGGTTCTCCAGTCACTCTTTATATATTCCTTCTTCAGGCAATCTAGCCTCCCACCGTCCTTCAACCGATCCAACGGCCAACCCTTTTTTTCAGCTATACACAGTCATTCCTTTATATCCATGAGAATGCTTATTTTATCGACGAGCCTACGACGACAATTGCGAAGTAATGAGATCTGACTCAGACTATGCCTTCTCCACGCCGCACGAGCTCACGCTCTCCGCCCAAAAGAGCGGCGCTCCACGAACGGTCCGATTCGCATAATAATGAAAGAACACTGCGCTTGGTTGGAGAGCCCCAGGCGCCGCATTATGGCAAGGCTCCATACCCGACAAAACCTCAGCACATCCTCTCGCCTAATATGTACTTAGGACAAGGGTCTGCGGAAGGGGCTGAGTCTGACGTTTCAAGTGAAACGAGATCTGTTATTGAGGACTCCCCAATTGTGGCAACTTCACAAAACCGCATAGACCACCCAGATGTGGATCAGAACGAGAATGCGCCAACTACAACCCCATCCTCTACCAATGCTTCCTTCTACACCCCTCGATTCCTCACACCTGGTATGGACCCAAGCACTAGCTTCCTGGACGATCGACCTTCGAACGACAGTGGTCGCGTGTCCAGTGATGATATTGTGCAACTGCCCAGCGTTCCTCCTAGAGCCGAGTCCTCGAGGCCTCCGTCAACATCATACCAATATGATACATCCTCTCGACAACCGGTTGCGGCCAAAGAATCAGATTCCTCCCTCTCTTCCACAAACTCCACAGGTACTGTTATAGTAAAGAAACACCGACATGGAGGGAAGCGCGCGTCATATTCAGCCTTTCCCCCTTTGGCTCGGCCTTCTTCATCAAAATCGAACCTATCTCTCTCCACTCCACAGAAGGCCGCACGTAGGGATTCGGATGAGCTATCCTCGCCAGTCTCTCCCATGTCTCCAGAGTCACCCGAGTTTGCAGTACCCAGAGAACGTCGCATCTCTTCTGTGCCCGTTTACCCAAACCTACATGCAGCCAGCGCAAGCGCCTTGAACCTTCAATACCCGGTCATACGGCCCCCATCAGCATCAGCGTCATGGGCAGAGCCCCCCACCTCTTCTCATTCGCGACCCCCGCGGGTACCGGAAAGGAATCCTGACCGATGGAACCCTCATCTATCAACTGTACAATCCGTTCATTCGGAAGGAACTGGTTCCTCGTCGGAGGGACGGCGCAGTAAGAATATGGGACCACCAGACTCAACGCGACAAAGCAAGTCCTCGTCCAACGGCGGTATCGCTGTAGGGAATTCTGACTTGCCTGCTCTGCCGAGTCCACTTGGAGAAAGTTCATATACGCCGCCATTACCAAGTCCACCGCCAGTTCACCGTCGAGATTTCACAGGCTCGACCATACGTGTTGTTAATGAAAATGAGGACCGCGCAATGAATTTGCCTCCAACAATACCCGGATCCAGGGGATCAGAGTATCTAGGGGTCTCTCAAAGAGAGCACCGTAATAGTGTCGTAACAAGGCCATCATCTAGAGCCAGCTTTTTCAGAGATAGCATTCCCGCTTGGGCGAAGTAAGTATCAGCTGTTGCAAGCGCACCTCTGGGAGGACCTCTGCTAACCTCGATCAAAAGAGCCTACTACGCCCGTCCTCCTTCTTCCTCATCATTACCACCAACCCGCCGAGGAAGTCGTCCATCTTCTTCTAATAGTTTCTCATTCAACATCTTCCAGCCTCGAAATCGACGGGAAGCAGAAAGTGGGCAATTTCGGAGAAGGGACTCAATGGCTATTGAACAAGTGCGGCGGCCAAGTCAACTCGATCTGGCTGGAGCATTAGGACCCCCAATACAAAGGACACCTAGCTGGTCTCCCCATTTATGGCATGACAGGTCATCTCTTGGCAGGAGACGGAGTCTTTTTATTGTCCCAAGTGTGGATGAAAGAGCGGAGGGGAGGGCGTTGAACAAGAGGAATATTCAAATCGTTCTCTTCGCTATCGGCTATATATTCCCTCCAGGTAAGATGAAACAAGGGAGGCTGTTCCGATCGAATGATGCTGACCTACTCTAAAGCCTGGTTTATTGCCTCCTTTCTACCTCTCCCGCCCAAATCAGCAGACCGTAACGTCAAAGGCAAGAACGTCGCACCCAGAACGCAATTAGAGGAGGACCTCGAGAAGCAGTTAAGCCCTATTGACGCCGCACGATATGAGAACGCGAGGTGGTGGCGCAACATTAATCGAATATTGTCTGCGTTTGGGATCCTCATCATCATCGCCATTGTAAGCCTAATCATGACGCTACCTAGGAGAATTCCAGCTGACCAGATTTCTAGATCGCGCTCGCAGTAGTTGCTGCCAAATAGCATCCACACCATACGCAGACCACAAAACGACCTGACTCCAATTCACGACTTAAGCGCTTGTTTTTTACGACTTACAAACTTAACGAACGCCAACCAAGCGTCACGTTACCCACACACATTACCAATAATGTCCTCCGATCTCCTTCTGTCCTATACAGAATCTCACGACACGAGAAAAATTGTTCTACTACCTCCATTTCACGACCATCAAATGTATAACTACGACTATTATTATTGTTTACAAAGAAAGCATGGGAATTATAAAGGATGACATTCTTAGCGATTTTAGCGAGCATGTGGATATGAATATCTATGGGATACCCCCGCCTTGCACAAAGCTGTTCTTCAATTTTTTTGGTATCTATTTGCTTGAGGAGCTAGCTGGTGGGCTTTTTGGCCATTTTGAACGAATGGGGTGGTTGATATGACTTGTACGCCATACCTAAGATACCTTTCATGCAACTTACTTATTAGATTTAATTAATGTCTTATATGACACCTCATTTTAATGATTCTCCAAAATATCGTGGCCTTTTGTACGGGAGGCGGTGAGAAGCGGAGGATATTATGATTGTATGCCATACCTAAGATACCTTTCATGCAACTTACTTATCAAATTTAATTAATGTCTTATATGACACCTCAACTTTGATTATTCTCCAAATTTCGTTGGGCTGCTATGTCGGAGAAGTGAAATACCCTTATGCAGCTACTTACCTGTTGGATTTAATTGATGTCTTATATGAGACCTCAATTTTAATCACCTTCGTGCGACATACTTATCAAATCTAATTATATGTATGTCTCATATGACATACACATCTCTTCAAAAGTCCCTTGCTCTGGGCTGCGCATGTCCTGCGGGAGATGAGTACAATTCATGCGCTTCAACATTAAAACGGAGACATGACACGTTAGTTCATGCGCTTCAACATTGCTTTATTGTGAGGACACATTTCGGCTACCTACCTTAGGCTGGAAGAATGATCGCTACTTAAGGGTAGGGGTATGATGCTAGATGAATTTTATCTTTAACCGCTGGAGGGGAGGCTGTAGCGTAGGTGTAGTACCGCTGCTCAGAAATAACTTTTCAATCAATTTTTTGGGTGGGGGGTATGTATGCGATTCAAGTAGATCTGGCGAGGTGATTTGATTTCTGGGGGTTTGTGGGAGTAAAGGGGAAGGGGAGGTTGAGAGGTAGAGGAAAGGAGAAGGGAACGGAGGGGAAGGAAGGGAAGGGAAGGAAATGGAGGGAAGGGGAAGGGGAGGGAGGGGGAGATAGATGATGGACTCACATTATCTGTGCTGAGAGGGAAAGATATTATTGCACCTTTTTGGGGGTAAGGACTAATTCGGCAGGATGGGGTATATCAAAGGTATATCAAATAAGTCTATTCCATCTATGTAAATGGCTCAGTAGCCTGGCAACTTTCAAGAAACAAATCCATCTATACAGAAGCGTCCTATCGCTTCCCGAAAAATCTACCAGCTCCAGTGCAACCAACCCGAAAAGATTTCAGAGTGTCTTCCCCAACTTCTCCTCCACCGCAACCTTCAAATCCCCCCCGTAGGCAAACTAACACTCTGCCCCCTCTCCCTCCTCCTCTCAACCTCCTCTCTAATCTCCTTCACCGCCTCATCCACCTCCCTCGCCGGATCACTCGGCAACCCCAAGCCCATAACCGGATGCTCTCCATTCTCGGTATTCTTCCGATTCTCAACATTATCCTCAACCTTTTTCAGTGCTGCCCCTTTATTCCTCTCTTTCAGTTTTCGGATTAGATATGGTTTGGCGGGGGAGGCGAAGAAGGCTATGGAGAGGATGACGCCAATGATGGCGTAGAAGTAGACGCGGGCCCAGACGAGGAGGGAGGCGTGGAGGGTGAGGAGCATGAAGGGGGTTGTGGTGAAGGCGAAGGTGGCTTGTGTTACTAGGAAAGAGAAGATGTCGTAGTAGGTTTTGTAGGGGGTGGGGCGGAGGCCGTCGGGGGTGAGGAAGAAGGGGCGGATGTGCCGGCGAACGTCTAGTATGAACTGTGAGTGGGGAGCTTGAGGTTTTCTCGTGGAATGCAGTGAGAATTTGGGGTAGGAGTGGGGTTTGAGGGGCGACATGGTTGTTCGAACGCGTTTATCTTTGGAGTGACTGGAGAGCTAAGGAGACTTACTTTTGGCAATGCTTTGTATGAATGCTGCTAACATAAAGGTCAAATAGTAGCCCGGGGCAAAGCCATGCCAGAAAGCACTAGTGGCAAAGGTAGCAAGGCTAGCTCGAAATCCAGGTTTTTTGCCTTTTGGTGTCACCCTTAGGTATACGTAATTCCGTAGCCAATTGTTTGTGTTCATGTTCCAGTTCTCAACATATCCTCGAGAGTTTTGGGCAGTCTCGATACCCCATGGGTTAACATTCTGCAATCGGTTCCAATCCGCTTTCTTGGTCTTCGGATTTATGCTTTTATAGCCCATGCCGGAGAGAATGCAAGCTCCTTCGGTAAGGTACCATACGCCATAATACTTCATGCGGGTCGAAAAGCCTAACATATACAAAAGCCAAACCCGTCGTAGAAAGCCATACTTCATATACTCATCCCCAGTGACCAGGTCATTATTGTACCAACCAGAGAATTTTAGGAATCCGAATATCCAAACAAGGCCTATGACAGCTTTGATGGTAGCTGGAGTACCACTTCGAGGGATTCTACGCTTCTTGCGTGTCTTTGGTATTATCGCAGGGTCCGTACCGGCTGGGACATCAAACATGCTAGTCTCTAGCCAACTGCGATAGTCAACGAAGTCGAATGATGGTCCGGCAAACAGCGATGGGAAGAATAGCTAAAGCATTTTCAGATCGAATCATTGATCTCTACAGCCTGCTAACTTACGACGTAGCCTGCGTAGTCGAGGAGGCTTGGTAGCTCAGGCAAGGCCTTCTCGCGTTGAAAGTCGGCGAGGTCYTTTTGTGGCAGTCGTCCATCTTGCACGTTCCAGCAGAAGGCACTAAGCTTTKACCAATCAGAAACAGTGTAACCCTGGAAGTTTCCCAGCATACCTTCATGATCAAGACCATCTGTGCTCCTAACATCGTTGTGAGCACAATTCAGATACTGACTTCCGATCCGGAGAACGCACCAGTAATATCAACCAAATCTGGCCTGCTAACATAGAACTGACGGATAATGTGGTTGGATGACATGTGACCCATGAGGAAGACGAACGCTATCCATGGCATCAAAGGGCCGTCGACATATGCAGCAATCAAATATGCCCCAGCAGAGCTTATGAATAGGGTACGAATGCCAGCCCAAAGATCGAAGAGCCCGATAAGGTAAAACAGAGAAACACTGGGCGTAGGTCAGGCATCTTGCGGTAGGCATTTGGTCTTGCTGGCGTACGCTATTATGAATAGATTCTTCTGGTAGGGTTTGGTATCTGGTATACGCTTGAGAACTCCGGCAAGTGGGTAGGAGAGGAGAAAGGAGAATATCATCTTCACTGCGCCGAATCAGTATTTCCTTGAACATTCACCCTCAGTGTAATCCTCACGTTCATCGACTGAAGCACCAGTTGCGGACGCCCCATACTGAAAAGCTGTACTGGCATCAGCCTACTCTAGCCCAATATACCTTGGGCAAGCAGCTCACGGATGTCAATGTAGGGCAACATGTTGCCAGTTCTTTTGACGACTAAAGAGCGAAAAGGAGCACAGTCTTCATGGATTCGACTGTCGTCCCAGATGTTATACGCTTAAGGGAATTGATTGTCGGAAGATTGATGCCCATCTTGTGCTGAAAGCGGCTTGCATCACATTAAGCTTATGGGTGGGGCCTTTTGTTGAGCTCGCTCGGGGGCTGCCGCTTTAGCGGGGGGAGCTAGGTGACCGTATCCCGCCCTTATGATACTTTATGATCCCCTGACTACCTTGGGTGAAAAATGCTTCGCGTTTTATATTTATCTTTTCTTCTCACTTAATACGATCCAGGTACTTAAAGATAAACAAAACGCGTCCTTCTGCAACCCAGCTTACAAAGTCTTATAACCAGTCGTTAAACGAAACATACAATGTAAAACAGGTAGAGAAAGGGTGCGCTAGGAATACTGTACGAAGAACGATATTCCCAAGGAAAACGTTGGTAAGGCCACAACGATCTGAGATACGGTGCGGGATTGGACTGGCATAGACTGTCAGTTCCTACTTATTGATCAGGTAGAACACATTCCATTCATTCATCGCCCTCAAGGCTCGCTCTCCGTCTCTGCATTGCTGGGCGCGGTCTGCATGCCATCGACACCTTTGGCCAGGTCTTCACAGGACAGCACGAATCCCCATCCCTGCTCGCTGTTGAACTCAATGCACTCCTTTGCAAATTTCGGACTCGTCGTTGCGCATCCATCACTCAAAAGAAGGCAATCCCAGCCCTTCATGCAAGCGTCCAGGAGACTGCTTCCCACACTTTGATCAGTATTTGCGCCGGCAAAAAAAGAGTCCTGATCCCGCGAGAAGTCAGAACGTCTTCGATAGCCGTTTCCCCCCAAAATCCTGACAGGCGGTTTTTGTGAATCCAGATATCTTGGGACTGGTGCTTCTCCTCCAGTGGCGTGTAAGATGCCGTGTTCCACTCGTCTCGCATCAGCACCAATCCTCTCTCGATGACCGAGCCGTCTCCTAGTTCCACAGGACCAACGTCCGACCCAAGCCCTTTGATCCGCCGGTCACCATTGAAGTTGTTGTCGGCCGCAAACCCTTTGACTATCGTGGGCGGCATCTCGTCAATATCCTGTTCGCTCAAGCCCCGATTAAGCCACACGATCTGGATTCCAACCTTCCTGCAGGCTGGGATCGCATACTTCAAAAGTTTGTCTACCGCTTTCAACCCGACAGCGTCAGCGGGGCGTCCAAGTGATGGTGATAAGAAGTAATTTTGCAGATCCACAACCACAAGAGCGGATTTAGCCGGGTCGATTGCAACTCGGGCCTTCGTTGTTTCTAACAGAACGCGCGGATGAAGAGGTGGGCATGTGGGTGTAGCAGGGTGGGTGAGATCGAATCCGTCGGCTTCTGAATGAAGCCAGAAGTTCTTTTTGCCACCGATGACTTCTTGCTGCTCCACTGGCATTACGGTGCTTGTCATGTGCCTTTCAGCAGCTGCACGGAGGAGACAAAGTAGCAATGGTCGATAAGATCTAACGTTCGCTACTCTTAGCAAGTGTTAATATGTTTAGCACCGTTGCTGTAGAAAGCGAGAGGAAGGGGCCCGGAGCGCTAGTCTAATTTGAGGTTTTGAAGACTTCCACCTTCGAACCTCCTAGCAAGTTTTTGTATGTTTAGCGCCGTTTCTATAGAAAGAGGAGGGGGGTATGCAGAGTGAATGTATGATCTTAGCGTCATATTTCTATAAATCTCCGGGAAAATAAGGTTCTTCACCTTCAAGGTAGGCTTGTGTGTTGAAGGATCGACGGCCATGTTGATGTTTAATCCTTCCACTGTACGGATGTGTAGGCATGCACACAGGAAACACCGCATGCCATCTCYAAGGAAATGGACATTTTGTTGCCGAATCACCAGGGATCCTTACGACACAAAAAGCCCCCCACCCGCAGCTGCGGCTACTCCACTATGGCCTTGAGTATCCTATTGACCCTTCTACTCACTTTGCCCCACGTTCTAGGCAGTCAGGAAGGGCCGCAATCAGCCTTAGGCGGAATAGCCCAACTTTGCTCGAAAAAATTAGCTTGCTATGAATATAAACAGGGTAGCGACGCGTCGCAACCTCTAACAGGTATTTTCGAATATTCTATCGTGCAAGCGGCCCGGCAGACTTCTACCAGACTCTGCATAATCTAGCAACTTATGTACTATATATACATCGTAAAACAATACTGACAGTTCACAGCATCGGCTGGCTTCACACAAGAAACACTGGTACTCAATTTATGCGAAGTTGGCTCTCAATTCGACTTTCACAACAAATTACTACTACCTGAGCGCTCCTTACGGTGTCAACCCTGCCACATTGAGAACAATCGAAAACATGACTGACTTCGACCCGACGTTGTATTCCCTGCAAATTTTCATGCAACTCCTGAGGTAATGGCAGGCGGCGCTACAATGGCCGGCCGCTTCGGTACCTCCTTCGGAAAATGAGTCTCTTGGCTGATTCTGTACACTGACGGTAGTAGGGTACTTGAAGCTCACAATGAACACAGTCTGAGCAGTCGAGCAGTGCCTGCAGATGTCGAATCAGTCGCTTGCTTTCGATGCGGAGTTGGGCAGTCAATGCCTTTTCAGGGACATGATTGAGAATGGAGCGAGGAGGGCACCCACGGGTGCAACATGCTATATATGTCTGCCTCTCAGCCGACATTACTCGTCCGTCAGAGCCTGGAGTTTGTTTCGTCCACGTAGAAGGTGATGCACTACGCCAAGTAGAGCAGTCCTTATAGTCCAAGTAATCATAAGCAAAGTGGAGTGATCTTGATCTTCTCGCAAGACGTTTGAAGTACGGACGACTCGCTTGCCGCGTGATAGTGTCCAAGAGAAGGATAGCCGAGTGCCTGATTAGTGTTTTGAAGATTGCATTCTAATCCAAGCAACCAAAGTGCACCATGTTCGTTTATAAGCACGAACTGGGAAGCCGCAAGTATGCCAACAGTAGACTGCCGCTGCAAACCTAAAGCTACCATGCCGACAATTTCAGTAACAGTCGTGATCAGTCTGCTTATCCGGTGGCAGTCGCAGCAGCAACTATGGACTGAACATTCTCAGCCAACACTTGACCTTCACGGCAGGCTGCGCCAGCTTCGCCGGCAGCCGCAACATCGGCGGGCTCCAATTCGGGACCCAAGAGTTGAAGCCCGGCATCGACAGCCGCTATAATAAGATCGCAAATATCCTGCTCAAAAGGGTCGCTATTCGCATCATATGCGAGCTCGAGTTCCAAATGAGCGGCAATCTGGCCATTCCCAGAGCCCTCTTCCTGTGTAATGACTGCAACAAAATTGGTAGCACGACAGAAGACATCGTTCCTGTTGCAAGATTCGCCAGACCGAACACTACCTTCGTTGCAGGTGTTTTCTGTTGCACACATCACGTTTCCTTGCGCGCTGCTATTGACGGCGGAAGCAGCTCGTGCTATCAGAGCCGGAAGCAGTACCGGCGTGTATGAACTATCGACGATATTCATGACAATGCTACCGGAATCCTTGTTTTCTGCCTTATTGACCGTATCATATGTTGTTACATCGCCGATTTTCCATTTGGACGGACTGTTGTCACACGATCCCCCAGTCGGACAGGCGCTAACAAGCAGGCTCGAAAGCCCGCTGTAGAGAGGGTCACCAAACGTTTTTCCAACAGTGAAGCTATCATTTCCCACAAATACGGTGGAACTTGGGACAGGAGGAAGCGTGGAGATAGGGCTGTTGGCACCAGTGCATTGGACTCCTGCATATCCTGGCACTGGACCTTCCTCCGCATATGCCGCGACAATCCCCTTTGCTAAATCTGTAGAAGTACACGGGAATGGGTTCGTCGGGTTCAATGCAGTAGCTGTCGTTGTCAAAGGTCCAGTCGAGGCCGGAACCGCGGTGTAGGCGCAGCTGTCTGTTCCCGGTAGAGCTGGTAGCTTGCCTGTGTACCCGTCGCAGCCACACCCTGGAGGCCCAGCTTCGTCTGGGTCTTCCTCCCATTCACAGTTGCTCAATGGCGTAATTGGTATCTTAGGCGAAGGCTGTCCGCTGGGTGGAGCCGTCGTCGGCGGAGTCGTCGTTGGCGGAGTGGTCGATGGCGAAGGACTGAAAGAAGATGATGCACTGGCTATATCGGACGCCGGGAGAGGCGAGTCGAGCTTCACTACAGGTACTGAGGACTGAACATTTACAGAGATACATGTGCTACCGCTAAGCCGTCGCTCCAGGGCGCGACCATGTATTGAACGTCTTTTCTGCTTCGGACCTGCGTTGTTGGGGCCCCGGCCGGGCGGAGGGCAAGCTTGATTCTCTGCTAACACTAAATCTGATGCAGTTGTGCCATCATCGAACTCATCATCTGAGTTCGGCAGTGGTTGTTCGGTATCGCCCTCAGCAATGCCTAGTGCTTTGGCTACGTCTTGACACGAAGGCTTTCTATTGGGAAATTTGCCGCAAAGTGCATATGGTCCGTGCTTGGCGTCCTTTTTCGGGAAACCATATGCAGTGACCATCGACCCTTGATTATACATATTGCCAGTCGGCTTTCTGTTCGTGGTCACCTCATAAGTATAATATGCACCATCTTCGGCGTGCCAATAAGGATTACTTCGGGACAGGCCTTGGACCTTACTGAACCAGACAGGTGCGTCTCTCGCAGCTGTTTTCTTCATGACTGCCTTCCGTCCTCCATACGGCACGCTCGAGGAATAGACTGTGCGGGAAATCGGCTCATAATAAGCGGCAACCATGAGTGCTTCTGTCTTGTCCTGGTCTACCTGAGCCCATACGTAATTAAACTGCTTTTTGACAATGTCTTGGAGTCCACTATAAGCCAGGGCTTGGCCGTTAGCTGGGTCTCGGATACTTGAGCCCCAGGTCTGCATCTTCTCTGGGTCCCAGTCTTTGGCTTCAGTACCGTCGCCATCCGTCTGTTGCCACTTAATCATTTCAAGTTGATCGTTCGGGATACAAAAGCCTCCACCAATAAGCAGAGCAAGGGATAAGCAGAGAAAAAAGGAATGCATTGTAGTGTTTGTACATGTAAGGCGTGAAAAGGAATTGTCTTAGACAGTCGGGAAATTTAGAGAAAAGAGAATACGTCTGAGGTYACACACCACGTACCATGGAATACTCAAATACCTTCATATGAATGGCCGCTAACATTTGCATCCCCATCCCTCCCTAGGCTTGAAACCCAGCGTATAAGAGCATCGACAAATTAACATGTGGATTGGATCTGAACAGGTAAGGAAGGATTCATAGAGTTGGCTCACTGCCTCAGCGCGTTATGTTTGCGATGTTCCTTAGCCTTGAAGGAATAAATTGATATTGGACTGGCGTAGGGTCTGTGTGCCACTCAGGAGAAACAGAGGTTAGTGCCATGAGAGTATAAATTTGGAATTCCAACCACAGGAGTATTTGTGCGGGGATTGATGAAGGAGTTCAGCCTCACTACCCGTCTTGTCTTGCATCGACCCCTGATAATAAAGTAGATAACGATAAGTTTCCATAACGAGAAGTGTGCCACTTTTTTTAGTTATAGAGTTGTTCGACGAAATAGGGATTCCTGTCTCTCGAGTTAAAACTGCAAGTTGTACTTAAATCAATACCTTTACTAAGCTAGGCAGATATTCGCGCCGCATTAGATAACCCTGTACTCTGCTTTCATACTGTGAGTTGAGCAATATTCCACGGCTTGTGACAGGGAGCTTCATGACTGGGTYCTGGGCGCAGCAAATGGATCGMGCAGTAGATCGAGACAGATATCGGGGTCCATGGTGACTAGATTTTCTAATTATGAGACTAGCGTAGTAAACGGATATCACAGAGAAACAAAGATCGATGAAACATTAATCTGGCACAGCAAGGAATTAGCGTTGTAGATGAACCTCGCGGTAGACGCCTATTTGCACCAACATCGAATACTGTTTGCAATGAATGTCTCCCATCTCGAAATGTTTGGGATCCCGCCACGTGAAACGAACAGCAAACCCTCTTAATCCGTGCCTGTATCCAGCCGATCCTCGATGGATCGTGATCAGATCCATTGCGCTACAGATTTCAGCCCACCAAAGAGATGATAATCCTCCTGGCGCATGGCACGGAGTCTCGTGAATCGGAACGTGATAATTAGAACCCAAAGATTAGACGCTGTAATCTAAGCCATCGGCGACAGCGCGATCCTTCATCCTTCGTGTCGAAGTTGAGACTTGATCTCATGGTGTCTCAGCAGTGAGGCGCAAAGCCAAGGTGATCCTTCATCCTTGGGGGTCCATCAGAACTGCCTAAGGTAAGGTATTACCAAAAGTTATTTGTGTTATCAACATTTCCCTTTTTGGCTGCGTGACTGTCAAACCCTAATCTTAAGCGCCACGAATAGCCGGTTCTCACTAAGGTAGGTACTGTGGGAGGCGCTCAGCGCCTTCCTGAAAAATTAGACTAGGCCCAAGGGCAAAAATACCTTGGCAGCATATAGATTTAGACCCCCCAGAGGCAAGAAAAACAATACCTTTTATCACCTAGAAAATCCTAGCATCTTAATAGAGTTAAAGGTAAGGCCCTAGGATTACTAGCTATAATTAGTTACTAAAAATTAATTATACCTTATTTATACCTCCTAACACTATATTATAATATTCTATTATAGTAAATATTATTTTTAGAGGCTAGTAATTTTATATAATTAAATTCCTTAATTATTCCTAATCTATTATTAAGTTGAATTATTAATAGATATATAAAATTTAAGTAAACTTAGCTATTCTTAATAATATCTTAATATTAAATAAGCTTATCCTATTTATTATACCTTTATTTTAGAGGCCTATAATATTATTATAAATAAGATTATTAACTTATACTATTATACTTATAATAAATTATATTAACTAATTATCTTTTTTTAACTAGCTATAATTCTATATAGACTTTTTTAAAGGCTTTTTAGAGAGCTTATTATTATCTAAGTTACTAATTAAATATATCCTTAATACTTTATTAAATAAGTCTTTAATTTTAAAACTAGAAGATATCTCCTAATTTAAAAAAGTATATATTATAGATAATATTATAAAAATAATTATTCTCTTCTTTAATAAAAAAAATAGAAAGGAGGATCCTAATAAATATTTAAAAATTATTAAGTTTTTTATTAATAAGATATATACTACTAGCTAAGATAAAAACCTTATAATAAAAAAATTAATATTCTATAATAAGCTTTAAGATAAAATATTATATTAATATTAAAACTTATCTCTAAATACCTAAGCTAATTAGATAATATTATTAATAATATTTAAAAAGGAGTTCTAAGTTATAATAAAAACTAAGTTAAATCTTAATTAATTTTTTAATACCCTTTATAACCTAAAGTAAGGGAAGAAAGAGATAGCTTAATATATTAAAAAAATAAATATACTTTATTAAAAGTACCTTAAGCCTCTAAAAGAGTATATAAAGAATTAATTTATAACTAGTTTAATAAATAAATAAAAGCTTAGTATAATTTAACTATATTTTATAAATAAAATATTTATAACTATTATATTCCTTATAGTAAAGGTAGTTATAATTAAAGTATATAACCTAATTAATAAAATTAATCTATTTAATAAAAAAAAAGAAAAGAATAAGAAAGTTTCTATAATATAATAAACTAATATTACTTAAGAAATCTATAACTTTTTTAGGAACCTAAATATTATTATTATAAAATTAAATATATAAGCTATTATAAATCTAATTATAAGGCTACTTATAATAGGCCTTATATAACTTACCTTTACTAAAGGTATAGATATTATTATAGAACTATCTTAATAACTAAATCTATATATTTAGTATTATAATTATTTAAATTAAGGATATATTTTCCTAAACTATCTATATCCCTAAATTCTATAGAAATAGAAAGTATTAAATAAAATAAAGATTAAGACTATTTAAATAAAGGAAGTAATACTATACTAAGCTATTATAATAGTTATATAAATAATATAATAATCTTAATAAGTTAATATAATATAGCCTTCTTAATAAACTAATAATAATTTAGAAAAAATTTAAGGCTCTCTTAAGTCTAGTAAAGTTAAAAGAGTTTATATATATCTATTTATAACTCTTATAATCTTATAGTGTAGAGAAAGCTTTACTCTAACTATATTTAATATAGTAATAATAATAATAAGAAAGATAAAAGATATAAAGAAACTTAATTATTTATAAAAGATTAAAGATAGACCTTAAATAAAGATAAATAAAAAAAAAATATCTAAGAATTAACTATAATAAAATACTAAAAAACAGCCTAAGTTAAGATATAAAGCATAATATCTTAAAGAAATAAAAATAAAGTATATAAGAATTTTTAAGAATTAGTAGTAGCTAAGTACTAGTAAATAACTAAAGTTAGAATATAAAATATAATAGTTAAAAGAAATAAGAGAGAAGTATATTAAAGTTTCTAAAAATTAATAATAACTAAGAACTAATAAATAGCCTAAATTAAAATATAAAATATAATATTTAAGAAAAATAGAAGTAGAAAGAGAAATAGAAGTTATATATATAAATATAACCCTATAGTATATAAGGGTTAAGGATATAAATAAAATAGAGGAAGAATAATTCTACTCTATAATACTTTATATAGATAAAGTAATTATACTATTTATATTAACTAAGATTTTAATCTAAACTCTTTAAAGCCTAACCTAATAATATATACCTACTCTTCTATAATCTTAAATTACGAAACTATTATAATATTAATAAATTATATAAGTTCCTTAAGTTCCCTAAGTTCCCTAAGTTTAGCGGAGCTAAAACTAAGTTATTTAAGTAATAAAGTTTACTAAACCTAATATTCCTCTATTAATTTCTTAACCCCTAGGGCGACCCCCCGATCTATAATAAGCCTAGGGGTTAGGGTAAAATTAATAATATAAATTACAACCTTTTATAATATTAAATAATCCTTTAAAGGAGGGCCTTAAAGAAATAATTCTAATCAATATAATAAGGAACTATAATAGATTTTTAATAAACTCTTTTTTAAATATCCTTATAATAATATTAATTTAGTAACTATTAGATAGATCTCCTTAAATTTATATATAACTTATATAAGCTATAGCGTTATTAAAATTTACTTAAAAAAGGTAAAGATAAGCTATAATAATAATACTAATTTTAAAAGATATACCTCCTAAAATTAATACTAAAGCTTATAAGAAAGAAGATATAATATACTTATATATTAAAGTATAAATAAGATCTAAAAGAGTAGAAAAGATATTAATAAATATTAATATTATAGTTAAGCTTATTAACTTAAAATTTATTAAGTTACTATAATTCTAAGTTTATAAAATAAATAAATAATAGATACTATAGCTAGCAAATAATAATCTAGCTAAAATTTAGAGATATATATAAACTCTAATTAATATAGCTAAAATTATAGCTATAATATATATATTTATTTTTAATATAAGAGATATTTATAACCTACTTCTATCTAAAAAGTAGATAAGTGTTATGGTGCAAGCATGGATTCTGTTAGGAGGATGTAAGATGATTGATTCTTTTGCTCCGAAGAGCCCTATTAGTGGTGCTGCTTGGCAGCACCTGCTAGCAGGCATGTGCCTACTATTTTCCTTTCCACCGAAAGGCCCTAACAATCTGCCCGCTAACAGATAAAGGCTCATCGCCCCTAATAAGGGCTACGAGGGCTGCAAGGGCAGCAAGGTAAGTACGTACATGTGTTAGGAATACATGACTAGGAAAAAACACCATCCATAACCATATCTTGACCATAACCATGTAAAGCTTCTTTCAAACCGAAACCATATTCCTTCCTTTCCGAGGACCAGGCTGCTTCGGCGAAGACGAGGCTATTGTGACTTGCGAGGGCGGCCTCGACCACGCTTCGCTGGCGGGGGCTGAAAGGCCTCAGGCCTTATAGCATTTGATGCCGCCGCAGCCACTTCCATCTCACGTTCATAAGCGTCCACCAGGTCTATAGCGTCTTCCAACCTTTTGACATTGAACTATTCATCCCATTGGGGGCCCCATCCTTTCCACCGTACTAAGTATTCTGTGGCGAAGCCACGACCCTTGCGCATAATACGTTTGTCTAATAGCCTGTCGATCTCGAAGGACTTCATAGTCTCGGTATCGTCTTCGACGTATACGGAGTCCGGTTGATCTGGCCTAGGTCTATCGAAGGGATCCTCGTTCGGTGCTGGGGAAGGTTCCAACTGGGCGATGGTGAAAACAGGGTGAACGCGCCAGTGACTAGGAATTTCTAGACGGTAGGCGAGACGGCCTACTCTTTCCTTGATACGGAAGGGCCCAACGTACTGCTGTGCGAGCTTGGTGGTAATCTTCATCGTAGAGGGGATTGAGTAGCCTTTATATAGGCGTAACAGCGCCCAGTCACCTACCTTTAAGAACATTGGGTGATAGCGTCTGTCGTAATGACGCTTAGCGTTAGCGTTTGTGAAGGTGATGGCGTCTTTTGCTGAAGCTCTAGCGATGAGGAAGTTAGGCTTTTCACCGGAAGGTTGAACCAAGTCCAGAGCCCTATTAGGGGTAAAGCCGTAAGCGATTTCGTTCGGCGTCTTCCCCGTAGCCGTACTAGCGGAATTGTTGAAGACGGCTTGAAGGCGTGATAGGACTTTCGGCCAGAGCGAAGGCTTGTCAAGGGAATAGATATAGTAGCGTAACGCGATCTCGACAGATTGATTAGTACGCTCACTGCTCCCATCAGTCTGCGGATGGTATGCCGTGGAATAGAGCAGTGACACCCCAAGCTTTGTAAACAGAGCTTGCCAGAACTCTGACAGAAACTTCCGGTCTCTATCGGAAATAATTGCCTTGGGAATGCCCCAATCAGCGATCTCTACCCTCTTAAGGAACACGTCGGCCTATTGGACTACGGTCCAAACGATCTTGCCAGGTATACACGTAATCCCCTTCATGAATTTGTCAGTTATAGAGAGGATGGAGTTGTATCCCTCTTAGGATTCAGGCAACGACAAGATGAAATCTAGAGTGAGTGTATAGTAGGGCACCGGCGGCGTCTCTATAGGGTTCAAGGATCCGTAAGGACGATGGCGTCGGGTCTGAAGCACAAGACAGTCCGGGCAGTGCCTTACATATTCACGCAGCTGTTTAGCCAAGCCCCTGACGTACCATAACGCCGAAATGATCTCATGGGTACGCCGGTACCCTAGGTGGCCACTGCCATAAGCCAGCTCAAAGATCTCCTTAGTCATCAAGGCCGGTATGCAGAGGCGTCGCTGACCTGTAACCCAATTAACATGGTAAAGGAGGTCACGGTCAGTTATGCTTTCGCTACTAGGAGGGCCTTCGGGGGCTTCGCCGTCTACGGCGTTGCTATAATCTCCCGAAGCCACGTTGCCAGAATATGGTTCAAACAGCGCAGGCCTCCCCCTCGTAAAAGAAAGTAAAACGGCGTCCTCGCCGAGACTTTCGTTCTCATCGATTTGCTTAAAAAGTTCAGAGAACCATCCATCTTGACCGTATCCTTCCACTAGACGTTTTCAAAAGTCGTTAGACATAGCTACTATAGAAGCGGTATACAGGACGTCTAGCTCCGAATACTCTGGTGCCGTACATTTCGAGTCGACATTGGCACTTGCCAATCGTGACAGGGCATTAGGTATGATGTGCTCTTTGCCTAGTTTATACCAGACGTCAAGACGAAATTGCTGAAGGAATTGAGAAGCCCTGACTAGTCGAACGTTTATTTGGACCGTAGAAGATATTGCAGTTATTGAAGCTTGCTTCATTATGTTAAGAATTACAGAGTGGTCGGTCTGTACGATGACTGACTGGTGACAGGACTCTACTAAATGCCGTACCTTCTTTAACACCCAGACGAAGCCCGCTATTTCCAATTCCGTAGGCCAGTAGTTCTTTTCAGCATCTGTGAGCAGTCGTGACAGAAACATAATCAGTTACATCGCAGTCCTCGCAGGCTATTTAGCATCATCGACGTCGTCCTTGACATGGAATAATACTACACCGAAGCCGAATTCCTTTAAGGCGTCTAGGTCAATCCATAGCTTAGACTAAGGATTAAAGTACACTAAGACGGAAGGCTTTGACAATACGGATTGTAATTCATGAAACGATGCCTTCTGTGCATTAGAAGGTGGTGGAAGTTTCGTCTTAGAGGTATATGCCTTACAAGGGTTGCCCTTTACTGGTGCTTCTTTCAAAAGGACGGTCTTAAGTTCCTGTAACAGCTTGGCGAGCTGTACATAGAAGTGAACATATTATCTTAGGTAACCTATCAGGCCTAGATAGTACTCTAAGTCTCCTAGGGTTTAAGGGTAGCGAAGCTGGCTTATGGCCTTCAATTTATCTTCTACAGTAGTCAGGCTAAATAAATTTACCCTTTAACCAAGCAGACTAATGTTAGGGTAAGTGAGGAAAGCCTTCTTCGGGCTGATAGAAATATTAAACCTCTTAAAGAGCTCGAAGACCTAGCGGAGGTGGTCAATATGTTCTTCAAAGGAATAACTTCTAATAACTACGTCATCAACGTAGGCACGGGCGAAGGTCCGGACAGGGCGAAGTATTTTATCAATTTGCCTTTGGACGTAGGCTATGCTATTGGAACATCCCATCACCGGAACCTTGAACGACTCCTGGCCCCGATGGGTTACGACAGTAACCATATGCCAGTAGTCGGGGTAGAGACGCCACTAATAAAAGAACGAAGAGGCGTCGAGGACTATTATATGGGTGCAACCCTGCATCAAGGCTATAATATCTCCTTGGAGGGGTAGTGGATAGGCATCAGGCAGGATGAGGTCATTTAGACCTTGAATATCTACTACTGCCCGACCCTTCTTACTTCCATCTGGAAGTGTCTTCCATACGACAAATACTGGGTAGCTAAAAGGCGTCGGCTGTATTATAAACTGGAGTCGTTCTTAACGATACATCTTATTAAAAGTCTTATCTACTACCTCTCGGTCTCTAAGACCTAATGGATAGACTTTTGCCTTCCCAGAGACCTTTGATTCCCAGTCAGAGCGTAATAGTAGCTTCATCCATTCGCTTTAAGAGATGTTAACGAAACCTTCGTTGACCCATAGCCTTGGAAAGTTGTTCACGAGGTTTKAAAGGACCTTCCTCTCTTCAGGTTGACCGTAGATTATGACGCCATTCGGCATCTGCGATTCCATTGTGGAGCCGCCAGCATGGGGCCCAGAAGGTATGTGAAGGGCCCCCGAGGGCGTGTAAGGGGCCCCAGAAGACATTAAGGGGGCCCCAGAAGGCCTAGGAGGGGCCCTAGAAGGCGTTGTTATAGCCTTCTTTAGTAGCGTAGTAGCGACCTCGGGACTAATATCCGCCTGGAAGCAGCTTTTATAATTAATTTCAGCAATCGAACCTAATCGTAGACGGCGAGGTACATTAATCGTATTATCCGAATCGTTTCTAACAAGTACTCCAGTGATCTGACTGTCTACTAGATGCGTGAACAAGGTTAGTCTCTCCTACCAAGAGGGCTCAAAGAAATAGTCTCTATTCTCCAGTAACGAAGTCTTAGAGATTAGTAGAACCTGCTCTAAGTATAGTAGAATCACAGTGGAATGCTGGGCATAGACTTTCCTTCGAATATATTGGCCGCGCTGGCGAGCTTTAATGGCCACGGTGGCGTTGCAGCTGTGTACGCGAGCCGTCTTTTCTGCTACATCAATGACGATGCCTTCGGGGGTAATGATGTCGTTTCCAATAAGCATTTTAGCGCGCAGGTCATCGATGATATAGAACTCTCGTTGGAAGCAAATGAGTACCTTCTCCCTGGAGTCATCCGTGGTAGGAAGGTAACATGGAATTGCTATATAGTTGTGGGATTCTTGCCCTAGTGGGCCGACGCTATAAACCCTTAGAGGGGACGCTATCTTAGAGATAGTTTTGTTTGGCAAGGAAGCTTTTAGCCATGCACGATCAATTAGGGAGGCACCGCATCCTGAATCCACACAGACATCCTCGTCCTGAGACTCCGGCGTAAGCCTGACTTTCACCATAGCGTAGTTGTAGCCCTGAAAGCTAAAACCGGTACTAATATCCTTCGTGCTGGCCGTAGACTGTATGACCTTGATAGGGTTCGTTGGCTCGGAACTTTGCGTTTCGCTAAGGAGGGCTGGTATTGTCTGTGCGGTAGGCTGGTTTGCGTTAGCTATGCCACTAGCCGGTTCCTTTAAATAGCACCCCTCGCGTAGATGCTTATGCAAACGGTTCTTAGAGGGAAAGGTCTCTTCGTAGTGTCGGTAGAGGGCTTTAATACTAATGAAGCCTATGAACTGCTCTTAGGGCTCCGATTCCTGCTCCCCGTAGTACATGTTATTGCCGAATTCGTCCTGTCCGGCGTACTGGTATTGGGAGTCTGTGTCTGTGCCAGCCTCTTAGGGCTCGGCAAGGTGACTACCCTCTTTAGGGTCCGGTTGTTCCGAAGTTGCTTGCGAAGATTGGTCTTCAGGCGAAGCCTGGTACGTAATAGCCCTCTGACGGAAATTGCTTTGCCAAGGGCGACCTCTTAGGTTTGCGTCTCCCCTTGGAAACCTTTGATTCCCGCGTTGGAACTGGTTCGACGACGTCGAAGCGTACCTGTTTGGAGGAGCGCCGATTTGCGACTGTTGGCGCGGAGGAGGTAATTGGCTAGCTGGGGGCGTCGAAGCTAGACGCTGCTAGTACTGTGGATTCTGCCTGAAGGCAGAATTCGGCTGGTACTGAGGGTACTGACCATAAGGTTGCTGCTGAGGATTATAAGCATATCGATCATTGTTATAGAACTGAGAAGGAAACGCCTGTTGACTATAACCAGTACCGAAGGCCTGTTAGCCGAACGGTAGTTGGAATGTTCGAGGCTCTGGAACTGGAGTTCGATACCCACCTAAGTTCTGCCGACTAGAATTCGGCCTTATGGGCCCTAGAGGCTCCTGAGCGTTCTTGAAGAACACATCCTTCTTTGTTTCCAAAGCCTGGATGAAGGCTGTGATAGTAGTATCTACCCTAGGTGCGTCAATAAAGACACGCAGCTGTAAGGCGATACCCTGGTGAGCAAACGTCAATTGGTTTTGAACGCTATCAATATCTGCGTTTTTAGCATGTTAAATTACCGCGTGAACGTACTCAGCGGGCTCCCGGCGGTTTCTAGTGTCGAGTATGGTGTATTTCTTACTAGTTAATTTCGCTAGTGCTACGTTAGTATTTTCCTTCCAACGTCTTATTAAAGTGGAACACTATTCCTCCACACCGTTCTCATCAGCGCGGAGACCGATCCTTTCGATGTTTAACAGTGTGGTAAGGTACCATGCCGACGCATCTCCTTTCAAACAGGTGCTTAAATTAGTCCTGATAATAGAAGCTCCCTTAATGGCGGCGTAATCGCGGATCCTTTCGATGAATAGTGTAACATCTCGGTAGTAGATATCATTCCCTGCGGTGACAACATCCCCTGGACCATAAGCCTTGTCTAAGTGGGGGTCAAAGAAACTGATTTCCCTTGCACTAAATCTGCCCTCGCCGTTCTGGAGGACATCACCTTGAGGGCCTTGTGGCCCATCAGCGCCCAGTGGCCTGGGAGGGCCTAAAGGGCCTTGCTGAGGAGCTCGTGTTAAACCCATAAGGCGATTTAACGCTTCCCACTGCTATTGAGTGAAACCGGTGTTCTAGAATAATTCGGGTTGAGAGCTACTGCCTCCTGCCATATTGTCGATATTTTTGGGCCCAATTGGTTCACGATAAATGCCTTCTTCGGCTGAGGTGTCTCTCGTCGAGCGGTTATTAGACTCTGAAGTATCTGAGGCCGAAGATTGCCCTAAAGGAGGAGGATTCGGCTGTAAGGCAGCCCTCGCAGGTCTTTTACCTACAGCAGTACCTCGTTGAGGAACAGCAGGATCCCCTGCCGCGCGAAGGACTTGCGTTGCTGTTTCGAAGTTTGAGAGGGCAGACCGTAGAACAGATCGATCAGTAGCCCAGTCATAAGGAAATAGTAGTGGCTCCACCAATTGCGACCTTCTGGAAGAACGACCACTTAAGTCGACGGCACCCTTGCTGATATGAGGGGGCCTGAAATTGGTGGTGACGATATTTCGGATCACCGCACGGGTTGGCTCATCGATGTTATCAGCGTACTGATGGTCTAACTTGATGAATTCTTTGAGCTGGAAGGCAAGGATTACGGTCTCGCGGGTAATCGGATTGACCGTAGAAGACGCCAGGGTGAAAGACTCTTTCTGCAAGACAGCAGTGAAGATTTAAAGGAAGACTAGAAGAGTTCTAAGGCTAGACAGTAAAGAGGTTTAATAAAGCACGACAGTAATTGAAGTTCTAGTGACCTTTACGCCGCAGGTGTCGCTTGTCAGTGTTGCTAGACGGCGATAACAAGGAAAAGAATAAACACTGAGAAGACAAAGCTTTCAGCACCTAAAAGGTGTTCCTAAAAGTAGGCGGTGCCTGCTAGAAGTGATTCCGGTGTTCCTTTGGCAGGAACCAGAGGATACGAAATTGGTCCTTCCGAATAAGGGCTTGGCGCTCGTCACTGGAAAGTGAGGTGAGGTATACCAATCGATTTGGCGACAATGAGGTAGAGTAGTATGTAGAATAGTATTCCAACTCTTGTATATGCCCTTTGAGCCCTGATAGCCTTGTCGCCGTAGGTGAGGCTCTGCGGATGTGGGGGCGGCTGAGGTCGTCACCGCTGAATAGTAATAACCGACGTCCGTTTCGCCGTAAGTGGAATACTGCGAGGCTGAATTTCGGTATGTAGGCAAGGACGTAGGATGTATCAGAGGTATTGAAGGTATACCAGGCCTAGAAGGCCAATTGGGTGTTCGTAGCGGAAGACTTAGAGGGCTTAGAGGACGACTGGTGCTGCGAACAGCTGGTGCTTGCGGACAAGCTGGTTGGACCGTAGTACTTACAGGGCGAAGAATGGTGCATGTAAGGACTGTAGAGCCGTTGCTACCATGTTGTCATGGTACAAGCATGGATTCTGTTAGGAGGATGTAAGATGATTGATTCTTTTACTCCAAAGAGCCCTATTAGTGGTGCTGCTTGGCAGCACCTGCTAGCAGGCATGTGCCTGCTATTTTCCTTTCCACCGAAAGGCCCTAACAATAAGGCGCGTATATATAATTAAAAATTATAATAATTCTATACTTATTATTAAAGAGATAAATAGTCACCCTAGGCTAATATATAAAGAAAAAGTAGAGCCTATAAAGTTTAAGGTTATTAAGCTTTTAATTAATACCTAAAAAACCTTTCTTATAAAAGAAGAGATAACTAGATTAATAAATAAATTAAATAATCTAAACTTTAATAATAATTATAACCTTATTAATATAGGGAAAGTAAGTAGCTAATAAGATACCCTACTTACTAACTAAAAAAATAATATAAGGAATAATTATAATCCTATTAATATAAGGAAAGTAAGCGACTAGTAAGAATAAAATATAAAGAATAATTATAATCTTATTAATATAGAGAAACTAAGTAGCTTATAATAAATAATTCTTTAACTTCCTTATATAAGGAGGATAAAGGGGAATTTATTAACTCCTTTAATAATATTAACTTATTTAAGGCCTTCTTTAATTAGGGGGCTAGATATATTTCTACTACTATAATAAATATATTATCTAAGAAGGAAGCTAAGGTAATTAATATAAATTTAATTCTTATTAAATTTATATCTTTATAAATAATAACTAGGTTCTCTATAAACTAGTATCTAAAATAAAGAAAATTAAGTATAGTAAATAATAATATAATTAAAAAATAGTTTTAACTAAGTAAAATTATAATTAAACCCCTAGCTAATACTCTAAAGTATTTAATAAAAGTAAAATAGCTCTTATATATCTAAAAAGATATTTTTATATATATAATATAAGACGTAAAGTTAATAGATTTAATATATTATTTTATTAACCTTAAAATTAATACCTATTTAATATATTAACTTATTTAAAGATATATTCCTAAGGAGAGAGCCTTTACTATAAAGGTATTCCCTAAAATAAAAGAGGCTAGTATAATTTTAAAAGCTATTAATAATTAAGGAACTTAAAGTTAATTCCTACTAAAGAAGAAGGATTTAGATTAATTATAAATAATTTATAACTTTATATTTATTAATAAATATATAATTAAGCTATAATAACTAATATATAGAATCAATAAAGTTATAGATATTATAATTAAGTTAAGATATAATATATTCTTTATAATAAACGCGTCTAATAAATATTAGGCTATCCCACTTAAGAAAGGAGATAAATATAAATTAGAAATAATTATTCTATATAGTTAATATATTTACTTAAGAATAAGATAAGAGCTAAAAAGGACTTATATAATTTATAACTAATTTAAAAATATTATATTTAGGCCCTTACTAAAAATTACTAAAGTTATAGTAATATTATAAGCGCTAGGTCCTTAAAGTAATAGAAATATAATATTTATAATATTTATAAATAATTATATAGGGGTAGAAATCTTATTTAAGAAACTTTTTAACTTCCTCTATAATATATACTTCCTTTAAGTAATATTTAGCCTAATTTACTTAATAAGCTAAAAAATATATATCTTTATAAACTCTCTTAAAATAGTTAGATTTATAAAAGGGGCTAATAGCCTCTACCTAATAATAAAACATCATAAAAAGGTAATATTATAGGAGGAGCCTATAAATTAATAGGAGCTTAATATAATTATCTAGCTAATACTATTCCTAAGATACTTTATCCTAGGGCGCGCTAAATATATTATAAGACTAAAAAAGGTATATCTATAAGAAGTACTAATAAAACTATTAAATAATTAAAATATACTAGAAAATATAGGAGGAGTTAATAATAATTAAATACTAGCTAATCCTATAATTCTTAGTAAGTCAAGATAATAGGTATAATAATTAAGAAAAAAAAGAGAGAAGGAACTAAATAATAAAAAAGATCTAGAAAATATAGGAAGAGTTAATAATAATTAAATACTAATTAATCCTATAATTCCTAGCAAGTTGAGATAATAGGTATAGTAGTTAAGAAAAAAAGGAGAGAAAGGACTAGATAATAAAAAAGATCTAGAAAATATAAGAAGAATTAAAAGTAGTTAAGTATTAACTAATTTTATAAATCCTACTAAGTTAAGATATAAAGCATAACTTTTAAGAGAAATAGAAATAAAAATAAAAGTAAAAAGAGAAATAGAAGCTATATATATAAATATAACCCTATAATATATAGGGGAAAAGGGAAAATTATAACTTATAAAGCCTTACGGCCCTTAAGGCGACTCGTAGGGAATGTAAGTTTTAGTTTATAGAAAAACTCTTATAAGCCTTACCTAATAAAAATTAGTTAGAACCCGCTAGGTAGAAAAGGATATATTTAATTAAGGTAAGAAATAAAAGACTTTATTTCTCTATATTAAAAAGTATATTTTAGAAAATATAATAAATAGGATTAATAAAGACCTATAATTATATCTTACTATTAATATTAATAAATATTATTTTAATAAAATTTTATTTTAGTTCCTAAGTAAGCCTCCTAATATAAAAGCTTTAAAAAAATATAAAATAATCTATTAAATTATAATATTTATTTTCTTTAAGCTTAAGGAAGTAAAGACGTAATATTATATTATAAAATAAAAAATATTAATAGTAGTATACTATCTAATAGAAGTTAGATATTTTATAATAAAATATATTTATTTAGTAATACTCTATATAGACTACTAAGCCCTTAAATTAATTTTAAGGATTAATATAGATATATATAAAAGAATTATTAAATAAATAGATAAGCTAATAAAATATAACTATATTATTTATTATAAGCTATATAAAAGTAATATTATAAGGCTAGTAAATAAATTATCTTAAATATTAAGTTATTATAATTAATATATTATAATTAAAAATAAGGAATATATAATAATAATATTAGTTCTAAGGCCCTATTATTTAATAATTATTATAACATAGATTTTTAAGATTTATATAAATTATTATAATTTTACTTAGTATAGTAAGGTTATTTCTTTCCTATTAAATAATACTTTAGCTCTCTAAAACTTAAGAAAAAATAAAATAAAAAAGGTATATTAAATAAATATATATTATAAGGTTATAGATAAGTATTTAATCTATTTTAAAAAAAAAAATAAAATTATAATATATATATTACTAATAAATATCCCTTAGTTATTAAAATAAATATATAATAACTATAAATACTTCTTTATTATTATTATACTCTATAAGTTATAGGGATAGTAGTATTAACTAAGTAAAGTTAATAATATAAAGAAATTTTATTAAACTTATTATATTTACYAATTYAARGGACCCTARAAGAAATATATARAGTTATAATTAATTCTTAAGTTCTAACTTATATTAATAATAAGAATAAATTTTTTAGGCCTTATTAATCTAATTTATACTACTACTAAAGCTTATTATATTCTAATAATTATTAACTACTTTTCTAGGTTTATATAGGCTAGCTTATATTAATTAATAGATTAAAATACTATCTTATATATATAAATAAATATAATARTRCYTATMTTTAGGTTCCTATATTATCTATATATAAATAATAAGAAATACTTTATAAAGATAGAAATAATAGCGCTCTTTAAATCCTATAAAATAAAAGTTATATATATACTAATTACTTACTTAGCTTTAATAGGGTTAGTTAAATAAAATATCTAGCTACTTATAAGTTAGATATAAAAATAAGTATTTTTTAAAAATCTTATAATAAAGACTTATTAAGGATAAGCTCTACTAAAGGTTATACCTAATATTAATAAAAGGTTATTATAAGTATATAAGTATATATTATTAAAAATTCTCTTAAGCTATAATATAACTTAGAAATATAAGCCTAATAATAGCTCTAATATTATAAAACTAGTTAAAAGTAAGTTAACTATAAATTATTAAAATATAAAGAAGGGCGAAAATTAATAGTATATTATTATAGTACTAGTATAGTATTATTTAATAATCTAAAATAAATAGTAAGCTTTATAAATAAAACCCTAGCCTAATAATTTAGTAATAGTCTAGGACTTTTAAAAAAATAAGGATTATAAAAGAAAGCTAGATACTAAATAAATTAAACCTTATTTATTAATTAATATTATTATATTAGGGATCTTAGCTTATATATAAGAATTATTTAATAAAGGGGTAAAGAAGTATTATCTTAATAATTTAAAAACTTATTATTAAAGAGAAGATAGAAATATTCTTATTATTACTTATATAGCCTAAAGCGCTATAAAATTTATAGGATTCCCTAAATAATAAGTAGTATTTTTATAAAATATATTAAGTTCTAGGAATAAGGCTATAAGGGTTATTAAGTATAATAGGTACAGTATATTAAACTAAGTTAAAATAAATATAGATATAAAGGTATATAGTATAATATAGATGATAGTAATACTAGCTTATAGAGGCTTACTATTCTTATGAAGGGGGCCTGTTGTGGGAGGCGCTCAGCGCCTTCCTAAAAAATTAGACTAGGCCTAAGGACAAAAATACCTTGGCAGCATGTAGATTTAGACCCCCTGGGGGCAAGAAAAACAACACCTTTTACTACCCAGAAAATCCTAGCATCTCAGTACTCCCTAAACCAATTGCTGTCCGCCTCATCTCTTCCAAAACAATTCAACCCTTTACTCAATCATTGTGGGGAGTAGCACTGCACACGCCTCTTCGACAAGAGAACATGAGATCCGCTATTATTACTTCAAGTAGTCCATTTCTCGGGCTTCCGCCCGCCATTCGACGTCAAATATACCTTGAATTAGGTGTGTGCACTGGCCAGACAATCGACCTCAGCCTTCGGGCTCAAAAACTGTACGGTCCTGCTGGGTCGATCCCGCTGGAACGACGCGATTTCTACACCCTCCTCTTGATCTGTCGCACCATTTATGCTGAGCTATCCCATTTTATCTACTCGGAGAATAATATCATCGTTCAAGAATCATCCCGAAAAGAGGGGTTTCAGGCTGTGCGCAATCTGACCACGGTATCTACCTCCGCCCTAAGAAGCCTGACAGTACATTTGAATGGCGCACTATGCTGTTTGCACGAATGCTGCGGGGCGCGCATGGACACTTACAAGGTCTTATGTCCGAACCGCGGACGCAAGGAGTCTCTTGCTAAGTCTGCCTCCATGGATCAGAAAGTGCTCGAGGATTGGTTGCGGACAATGGAGTATATCACGGCCAATGTCAAACCCTTCAGTCTTGAGTTATACTTGATTTCCGATGTGCACGATCACGAAACAGCGTTGCAAATTGTGCATCCCATTATCGAGTTCGCAAAATTTAAGCGGTGTGTTATTCGTCTATGTCGCGATCGAGATCCAGCCCTGGAACGAATAGCCGAAGAGACCGCCATACGTTCAATGGGTGTTCAACAACCTCCGGAATCCAACCCTCCTCGTCTCGGCTTCTTGGATCTCCCACGGGAAATCCGTAATCAGATTCTGCAATACACCGATCTTGTCACCCCCGTGAAGGAAGTTATGTGGAACCCAAAAGATGGCTACAGTGTCTGTTATTGTATCCAAAATTGGGACGAGATGGCTGAGGCCTCCTTTGGAGCGACTAGTGCGCTAAGCCATTCATTCAAATTTCGAAACTGCTGGGCGACTACGCCCCTTGGCTGCTTTTGTCGCCGTTTCCATGCTGTTTCGTCTTCGTCTCCGATGTGCCGTTGTTGGTCCCCGCCAACATCACTATTTCTCGTGTGCCACGATATCTCGGATGCTGCTCGAATGGTCTTTTTTTCCAATAACCGGTTTATCATCACCTCATCCAATGGCCCCACCGCCATTGCCGAAACTACTCCCGAGCGGCTCGAGGCGTCCGTGTTTTTGAGGGATGTTGTACCATTCACCAGCCTCCACTGGCTAAGGTCTGTCGAGCTAGTATTCCCACCCTTTGAAGATGACTACTTGCGCGCCACCGAGCCTGCCTACAGTGATTGGCTTAAGACTATAGACTACATTAAAGATGAGCTTAATATTCCCAAGATGGAGCTTCATATGCACATGGCAGATCCCGAGACCTACGGTGACAGAATCGTCGAAGGTCGGACCTATCGCCCTAAGCTTACGAAAGAACAGTCTATGCAGGTCATTGTAATGTACGTCCGCTTACTTAACACGTTCTCACCCCTATCTGGATTCAAACGCTTCACTATGCATTTGGCGTTGCCTTGGGGTTGGGATCAGACAGGTTATCACCGTCCGAGCCAAACTTACGAGCGTTTAGAAGCTCATGAAAAAAAACGCGTGCAAGTACAAAATTATTTAGGGCGCAGATTTCTATGCCAACAATCCGATCCAGTGTCGAGGCCTAGCAATAGGGAGCGTAACAGCCAGTGGGAGGAACTCACGTGGACTAAGTACGAGGTGTGTCTTAGTTGAGAGCGAATGAACAGGTAGTTCACACGCTCGTGTCTCAAGGCGAGCTACAATGCCTGGTTGACAGGTAGGCTGGGTATCGGCCAAGTAGGAAAACATTCGTTGCACTTCGAGTCTGTTTTCGGCGGCTTCTTCCAACGATGTAAACATACAAATCTAACGAATACAGCTTGTCTCAAGTTTAAAGCATAAAACTTGGGCTCAGAGATTCTATATTAGAGCTAAATTRAAGTTTTCTTCTTGCTTCCTACTATATGGTAGCACACCGATACCTGGTGACTACGGAGCTTAGGCTAGAATACATATAAAGACATCGAAAATCCGTGTCAAGTCCTTGATCATTGTGATCACTTCATCATCAAAGCCATAAGTATGTGATCTGATTGGGTGCCAAGATCGTGACGTGGAGTGCTGTAGATGTGTATAATAAGGACCACTGACCCTACAAGACCAGAAAGGCTGCTTCCGCCTGCCATTCGCGACCTCAACCCCCTTGGATACTGTGGAAATACACTTTGTTTGAATTTGTCAACGAGTGTGATGGCACCCATAGGCCCATTCCTATGTCGTGTGTTCTGAGCAAATACATCACCACCCTCTAGGATATCGTCCTGCAACAATGGACGTGGTTTCGGCTGTATCAGGCTACATCTCAAAGATGGTCTCAGCTGGAGATGCTGCCTTGGGCGCTGCATCTTCGAAAATGAAGATCCTCTTGCTCGACAGTGAGACAGTGCGAGTCTAGGACGTTGAGAAATTGCGGAAATCGGCTAATATTGTACCAGGTCAATATCGCATCCACAGCCATAACCCAATCCGCTCTGCTGAATCATGAGGTGTACCTGGTTGAGTACGTGCTATAACAGTTTATGGTGGGCGGTACTAACGACCTTGCTGTAGTCGTCTCGATAATGCCTCTCGAGAGCGAATGCGACACCTACGCTGTATATGCTTTGTGCGGCCGTCGCCAGATTCAATACAGCAGCTTGTTGACGAATTTAGAGAACCGAAGTACGGGGAATACACAATTTGTACGCAGCTTTTTGATCTAATGGCTGCAATCACGCTGACAAGTCCAACAAAGACTTTAGTAATGTCATTCGCAAATCGTCCCTTGAAAGATTGGCGGAGGCGGACAATAACGAGGTGGTTAAAAGCATTCAAGAGCATTTTGCAGACTACATTGTCATCAATCCCGACCTGCTGACCCTCGACCTCGGTTTTCCAAAGCAACGACTCTGGAGCACCAGTCCCGACAGTTGGAACCCCGAGTCTCTTCAACGATGCACAGAAGGCGTAGTCGCACTTCTCCTGTCTTTGAAGAAAAGACCCCTGATACGCTACGAGAAGAATAGTTTGATGGCAAAAAAGCTAGCTACGGAGATACGATACCAGATGACGCAAGAAGAGCAACTGTTCGACTTCAGGAAAACAGATACACCTCCCATCCTGCTCCTACTGGATCGAAGAGACGACCCTATCACACCGTTATTGACACAGTGGACATATCAAGCGATGGTGCACGAACTGCTCGGAATTTATAAAGGCAAAATCGACCTAAGCGAAGTGCCTGATGTTAGGCCAGAGCTCAAGGAGATCGTGTTATCACAAGACCAGGATCCATTCTTTAAGAAGAACATGTATCTTAATTTTGGCGACCTTGGTGGGAACATCAAGGAATATGTGGAACAGTATCAGTCAAAAACGAAAAGTAATGCTAGCATCGAGTCCATCGCCGATATGAAGCGGTTTGTTGAAGACTACCCAGAGTTCCGGAAGCTTTCTGGCAATGTCAGCAAGCATGTCACGCTCGTTGGGGAACTGAGCCGGCGGGTAGGAGCAGATGGATTGCTAGATGTTAGCGAACTAGAGCAAAGTCTTGCTTGCAACGACAATCACGCGAGCGATTTGAAGGTAATGCCTTAGTTCTTCGTCATTGTTTGCGCCCTTGGATTGACTTCAATATAGAACGTGCAACGGCTTATATCGTCTCCACAAATTCCCGCCGATAGCAAGCTTCAACTTGTTGCACTTTACTCCTTGCGTTATGAAAAGCACCCGTCCAGCGCTTTGCCAATGCTTCTTGATCTTCTCACCGCCGCTGCAAATATACCACCACGCCGAGTGGAATTGATATCTCACTTACTTACTTATCACCACTCGCTTCAAGCGGCCCCTGCTGCTGGAGGCTTCTCCGATCTCTTCGAATCCGCGTCGATCTTCTCCGGAGCCCGTGATCGATTCAAGGGGTTGAAAGGTGTCGAAAACGTATACACACAGCATTCTCCACGCTTGGAAGCAACCTTGCAGAACCTCATCAAAGCCAGGCTGAAGGAGCAGCAATACCCGTATGTAGAGGGTGGTGGGACCACCAGGGACAAGCCGCAGGATATTATAGTCTTCATGATTGGAGGTGCAACATATGAAGAAGCAAAGGTGGTAGCTCAGATCAATGCTAGCTCGCCAGGTGTGAGGGTCGTGCTTGGTGGGACAATGATACATAACAGTACCACTTTCTTGGAAGAGGTAGAAGACGCAGTCTCAAGTTGGCCAGAGGTAGGKCCCACCTCTGCAGTGGCGAGACTGAGAAAGGAAGCCGGTAGAAGGTAGCTGGGTAGGCCCAGTCAGAATTGAAACCATTCGCAGCAGTGAGAATGAATAGGAACATAGTTCAATTTGTCTACAGACATTGCGTTACTGTATTGCGTGCCAACCAGTCGTGATTCCAAGCAAAAGTGTTATTCACTGCAAAGTCTAATTGGGCTTAGCGCTAGGGTTGAAGCAAGCAAGATTTTTAGCCAGTCAAGCTTCCCTCTGCTCTCGAAACACTTACAAGCCCGGCACCTGGATTGATGAGTCTTCGATTCCGCCCTGTCACGCTGCTGCGCTGGGGCCGCCATCCTCGGGTGCTGCCCCGATGTAGCACTCTGCTCCGAGGATTGGCCACGGTCAGCGAGCCTCCAAGGTATGTTTCATAGGGACGGACCCTTACAGGCAGACAACAGACTGAATTCTTACAGTACGTACGATGTTGTAGTGATTGGGGGTGGCCATGCAGGAACAGAAGCCTCTGCCGCTGCAGCCCGCTCGGGAGCTAGGACAGCTCTCATTACGCCATCTTTATTGAATCTGGGGATCTGCTCCTGCAATCCTTCCTTTGGTGGTATAGGTAAAGGCACGATGATTCGAGAGATCGATGCATTGGATGGCCTGTGTGGACGCGTTGTGGACAAGGCTGGGATTCATTTTGGTGTTTTGAATAGAAAAAAGGGACCGGCTGTCTGGGGACCGAGAGCGCAGATTGACAGGGAGCTCTACAAGAAGGAGATGAGAGCAGAGATATTGGCCACATGGGGATTAGGCGTCATAGAGGGTAAGGTAGCGGATATTGTGACCACGCCTGGCGTGGATGGTGTCCAGCAGAAAATTAGGGGAGTCAGGCTTGAATCTGGGGAAGTCGTTGACTGTGAGAAAGTGGTTATCACAACGGGGACTTTTCTTGGGGGAGAGATACATATCGGTCTCGACGTATTTCCCAGTGGTCGAATGGGAGAAGCGGCTACCTTCGGGCTCAGCAAGTCACTACGAGAGGCTGGATTCCAGTTGGGCAGGTTAAAGACGGGGACTCCGCCCCGACTTGACAAGAACACCATAAACTTCTCACGGTTGGATATCCAGCCTGGTGAAGAACCTCCGGTACCATTTTCGTATCTCAACGACGCAGTTACAGTCTCTGAGCAACTCAATTGTTACAAAACGGAGACCAACCCTGCTACCCACAAGATCATTCAAGAAAATCTGGATAACAGCATCCATATTCGCGAGACCATCAAAGGACCTCGATATTGTCCATCTCTGGAGTCAAAGGTCCTCCGGTTCGGGCACAGGGACAATCACAGGATATGGTTGGAGCCCGAAGGCTTTGATACAGATGTGATATATCCCAACGGCATCTCTATGACAGTACCGGCAGCAGCACAAGATGCCATGCTGCACACAATTGCCGGGCTCGAGAATGTAAAGATGCTACAACCAGGCTACGGTGTCGAATATGATTATGTCGATCCGCGAAATCTACGTTCAACCTTAGAAACTAAGCTCATCTCAGGTCTCTATCTAGCAGGCCAAATCAATGGAACAACAGGATATGAAGAAGCTGCTTCTCAAGGAATTTTAGCGGGAGCCAATGCCGGCCTCGCAGCGCAAGGTAAAGATCAGTTGACTCTTAGCCGCGGTGACGGCTACATTGGTATCATGGTCGACGACCTCATTACCAAAGGTGTCAGCGAGCCATACCGCATGTTCACATCCCGAAGCGAGTATCGGATGAGCGCTCGAGCGGATAACGCTGACCTCCGCTTGACTGCCAAGGGAAGACTGGCAGGTATTGTAGGGGACAAACGCTGGGAGACCTTCTCTACCTTTGCTGCCGAAATGCAAGAGCTGAAGACCCTACTTCAGGGTTTCAGACTTGGGGCGAATGCGTGGACGGCGAAAGGTATCCAGATACATGACAATGCAACGAAGCGATCAGCTTTTGATCTCCTCCGCGTTATTGGAGTCAGCATCGACAACTTGATCCCCATTATCCCGCAGATTGCCTCATTCTCGCCGACTATCAGAGCCCGCATGAGCGTCGAGAGCATTTATGCCCCTTACGTGGAGACGCAGAAGGCTTCCATTAGTGTTCTAGAGAGAGATGAGCGATTGAGATTGCCTACGGATCTGGACTACTCTAGCATCTATGGCCTTAGCAACGAGGAGAGAGATGCACTCGAGATTGCCCGTCCGGAGAGTGTGGGCATGGCTCGGAGAATCGAGGGKGTCACGCCTGCAGGAGCTTTGAGACTGTTGGCATTTGTCCGGGGAGCGAAAGAAGTTTACCGACGTCAGGCAGCAATGGAAGAAGTGGCATCTCGGAAGGAAATGTATGCAGGCCTTTGAGAATGCGTATTGCCCACCAAATGGATCCGAAGGCGCCTCTTACCCCAGCATGACACGTACATTGATTGAGTCTGGCTCGGAGGCATACTCGGACATCAGATCGCAAAGATGCCTTGCGAAAAGCGAAAGGTAGCCGCAGGCTTATAGCTCTCACGTTGCCAAGGAATTATCGATCGACTGCGTTTCTGGTCAAATGAAAGGATCAGCTGGGGATCCAAGCTTGGGAGAGGGAGAGTCTTGAAGGTGCGGAACAGAGGTTGAATGAGGTCGACGCCGTATATCGTCCTCAACATCTACGGGTAGATAGAGAGGGATTTTGATCGTTTGCTGGGAAGATGATCTCTGGTATACCCCAGATGTTGACGCAGATGTCGACCGTTTTTATTCCAGGGGGATCCAGGGGAGTCGGAGAGTAGCTTGATCCCTAATGCACCCCGCAGCGGCTATCGCAACTACCCGACCTGGCGCCAGTGCTCCCGGGCCCGCTTACAGTGCTGCCGCTCCTCTCACAACCCTTCTTTCTTCCCTCTACTTCCAACTAKGTCCAACTACTACCACTCTATTACCAGATCTATCAGCATGGATCTCCCTAGTCCTTTCTAGCTCTCCATACGCCATCTGCCCTATTATGTAACAGGCAATAATACCCTGTTACCATTGCTCTTGGTAGCTCTCGAATTGATCACCAAACTGACATCGTTGCGAGCTAGCATGCCCTCAGGGCTCAGGCCTTTGACAAGCCAGCTGTTCCGGTTCCCAAACCCCAAGCCGATTGGTAAGGGATTCCTGTAATTGCAAAATAATGTGGATAATGAGTCAAGGCACACGGCGACGAAATTCGAGGCCTGGAGCATGATGGATGATCGAGCTTGGGCTTCACGAAGGCAATTTAAAGTCATACTTCATGTAGCCGGTCCCTACATATATCCTCATATTTCACTTGGCCTGCATATCGATTTTCACGTTTCTTGTCGACTGCTTCAGATTGCTTGCGTCTAATACCCCAAATTTACATGCATCCGCTCCACTGTTTTGCTTGCGTACCTGCTTTGACCTCTGCTGAAAACGCCGCTCTTCCCCACATTGATATCATCCGCTTTACATATGGAGAAAAAATCAAAATACAGCCTTTTCCCGGTACCGCCTTCTTCTCCACCTAGAACGCCATTACCAATACTCCCAGAAGACGCCGACGACGCCGCTGCTCCACCACCGCCAGATATTCCTCTACCTCCGCGAAGGAAGTCCTCCGTTATCGACCTAGATCCTTACCTCCCACTACCTCGACCCACAACCGCTTCATTACTTCAAAACAACATCACGGTGCCCGCACCTCGAGTACCTGGCCCTCCCCCAATCCTACAGAACCCATTCATCTTACCCCCTCGAACCACCAGCGCCGCAAAACCACCTCGCAACCCCTCACCCATATCTGAAGAAGCCCCACCCCTCCCACCCGTCCCAGTAATGGTTCACTCTCCCTGCTCGTCGACTTCCTCCGCCGCCTCATTCCAGAAACCTTCACCCCCAATCCAATCTCCCTCCCGAACCCGTCCTCGAACAGTCTATTTCCACACTGGTCTTGGCGGCATTGGCAACTACCGCAAGGCAATTCGCGAAGACAACATATTGCGTGCCACTGTTCCTGGACAACATCGATCGCCCAGATTTCTGGCGTCATTGTTTGGGAGTAAGAAGAAAACGAGGAGACAGCAATATGGGGAGAGCGATTCGGCAGGGAGCTCACAAAGCAGTTTGGGTGCGGCAGAGGTCATGAGGAGGAAGATGCTGGGATTTGGCTCGGACGGGAAGATTGGTGCAAACCGGAATTAGAAGACAAGATACCCCTTTGAATGTATCGTTGCATGGCTTGTTTGGCATTTGGTGGCTTACCTCCTTATGTTGTCGATTTGGTGCGCAGCACGCATTGGACGCGGATCTTGAGCCGGCGAGCGATTGATTGATTGAATGACGATTTTGAAGAAAACGTATTCGTCTGGTTTGAATCTGACTGAAGATCAAGCAAAAAGAGTACTGCTTTTATAATATCCTTTCTTTGTTCCATACACGTTTTCATTACAATGCATTGAGAGAGAAAAGTTCGTTAAGCACCTATGATCTTCATAGCATTTCATGCATAGCAATGGATGTCATTCTTGGCTACCTCAATTCACTCCATATATATCACCACACAGCCCAATAGCATCTGTTTCAGCGTACTGTATGTAACAACCGTATCTATCTCTTGCCACCTCAGACGAATTCCCCACCTTGTCCGGAAATGACCTATATCCTCATCCCCTTAAACCCACCTTCAACCTAAATGACCCGTCCTCCCAAGCCCCTGAAGATCTGCACCCTACATCTCCCCAATAACATACTCACACCCCTCCCTCCCCATCCACACCTCATGCATCCTCCCCGCCTCAACATCCACCCTCTCCCCCACGCCAAACGTCTTTTTCTCCGGCCTCTCATCATTCGGATACGTAATAGTCATGCTGCCGCAGCGAATCAAATGCGTCGTTAGGGTTGTATGCGAGTGGGGCGCATAGTGGGCATTTCTAGTTCATAGGGAGAGGTTTAGCACGAGGGGCCGAGGGCTGGCGATGTAGGGGAATGGTGGGTGAGAGGCAGGAGGAGGGGAGGGCAGGGAATACGAGCCATCGGTCCAGGTGAAGACGGTTTTGAAACCCCAGGAGCGGACGAGGGCTTCGGATTCGGTGCGGGAGGACATAATTGGTGGAAGAACGGCTGGATCGACGTGTGCTCTTAATTTTGCAAAGGGATGCGACCTATGTGTGGCCAGCGCAACATCTGAGAAGAAATTGCATCAAAGTGGCAAAAATTTATGAATTGTGAACATGATTGCGACAACTGGGACTCGAACCCAGACCTCGAGCATGGGAAGCTCGAATTCTACCCTTGAACTATTGTCGCACATTAAAGTTGAGGCGCTCTTTGTCTATATAAAATTCCATCCGACTACTGGGATTCACTCGAGAACATGTAACCTACTGTGGCTCAGATGAAGGGTTCCGGAAACCATTTGCTGTGAACATAAATGATCCGAATGTTACATCAAATGGAACTACTCCAAAATTGCACATGTATCAGCTTCGTCATATCGCTCAATGCATTATGCGTCTTTATCCCATACCGATTCCCAACGCCACTGCTATGCTAATTCATTATTCTTACAGACCCTGGACTTTCCTATAACTCGGCGGGTTTAACGTTCTCCTCAACACCTTTATGCAATACGGCGGAAGGAGACTGAAAGCAGAAATAGCAGCCACTCTCCACGCAAATGCCCAACTCCATACATATCCTAAATCAAAATATCCACCCAAGAATGGTATGCTCCCAACGTAGATGATTGTCGTCCCAATTATCGTAACAGCCATGAGCCAGTGCCAGGTCACGATCTCGAAAGCCACCATAATGAGTTCGTTGATGACTAGGACTGTAAAGCTGACGCTGACCATACGAGGGGAATCAAGATCAACGAGAATTTGGCTAAGACCTTGAATGATCCCGCCTTGATAGATACTGACAGCTACCCAGACAAAGAAGGTGCGGTAGCTGAGACTTTTGCCAGTGGTGAGTTCCTTGTAGAGCTCAGGGTACAGATTAGCTAGTCCTTCGTCGACGTCTTTGTCAAGTACTAAGCTAAAGACTGGTGCCATGGTGTACACTGTTGCATAGCCAACGAGCAGCCAATCTCGGTATAAGGCGTGAGGTTCGATTTGGGTGGCAATACTGTAGAATGTCTGGCAGACCGAGATGATCAACCCACGGTGAATAACGAATTGTGCCAGCTTAGCGGAGCGTTTGTAGGAATTGCGTCCATGCCAGACCAGCAGTTTAGTAAGATGGTGGAAAGTAGTTATGGAAAAATCCGCCGCGAGCGATGCCTGTCGTCCTTCCTTTCCTACAATGCCGACTCCAACATCAGCAGCTTGGATCATAGAGACATCATTGCCTCCATCACCGATACAAAGGACCCTTTTCTTGGTGAATTTTCTTATCAAAGTTGCAATGTCGGCCTTCTGGGTGGGAGAGCAACGGCAAGCAATGACAGCAGGGAGGAGGACCGCCACAGATACAAAGTCTTGACGGTGGTAAGCCAGGAAATGGGAGAGAGAGTCGCCATCAATAAGTAGAGCTGTGGAGTCTGGCTTGGAGCGGAGGAAAGACAAAGCATCAAGCGCTGCGGATTCAGGAGCCGAGGAGAGCTGCGTGACGGTATGTATGTACTGCGTTCTCGACACCAGCTTTGCGGAGATGGCAACGCATCTGGCGGTCTCAACTTTGTCGCCTGTCAACATCCAGATCTTGATACCGGCATTACGGAGGAGCTCGAGTGAAGATTTAACATCCTTCTGCAACTTGTCCTCCACTCCAGTAACACCTAACAGCTCGAGATTGTGCTCCAAGCTATCTTTGATGACTTGGGCCATGCTAGAGTCTCGATTCTGCAGAGACATGGAAGCTTGCTTGTATCTTGCAGAAAATTCTTGATACTGCTGCTTAGACAGCTTCTTCCTTCCCACCACTAGAGTCCGAAGTCCTTCCCGGGCCATGTTGGCAGTTTCTTCGTCAAGCCAGTCATTTGCTGCAACGATTGAGGTCATAACGGTGTCTGCACCCTTCTGGTAGAACCAGATCTCTGCAGCACCGTCGGTATTGGAAATCGTCGATTCAGTGCCTTGATAGTATTGTAAAATGATGCCCATACGTTTGCCAGCTGATGTGAAAGGAAACACGTCTAGGATCTTGACTCGTACCACCACGCGAGAGGTGTCAACAGATTGCAAAGTAATGGTGTGTCGGTCTCGGTGCAGAAGTCGTAGACCTACACTTTCCGCCCATCGTACTATAGCAATCTCATCAGGCGAAGATGCTTGGTAAGTAGTAACGCTGTGACCTTCCTGTTCTTCTGTAGATGGTGTGACATTATGACACAATGCAAGGGCCAGGACTAGATCTCGGACACGAGAGCCTATCTCTCGTCGCGTTCTTGTTGTTGAAGCCCCGGTGGACCCAGAAAGGTAATTTGAAGATGGCGTAAATAAGGAAATCGATTGGGTGGCATCTGAGGATATGCCTGCGGAGAAACCTTGGCGTACATAGGACCGGACCTCGTCCATAGCCTCGTTAGCATAAGACACAGTACCAACATGTATCTTTTTAAGATCCATCTCATTTTGAGTGAGAGTCCCCGTCTTATCACTTAAAAGGTACTCGATACGTCCGAGTTCCTCTGGGATTGTGCTAGTCCTAACCACTGTCCCAGGTATGTCCCGGTCGCGTTCAATGAATCGGGCGTACACCGTCTTGCCCATATCGAGATTAACCCGAAGACTTATTGGAACAATCGTCGAGAACAATATGAGGAACCTCATGACAGCCACGTACCACTCCTGGCCCGGCCGGCCTTCGATACCCCTGATAGCCACGAGAACGACAGAGAGTGCTAACGTAAGGGCGCAAAGTATTTTGGTGAGATTGTTAATTTCGTGCTCAAGTAGTCCTGCCTTAGATCGCGACGGTGAGGTGGACAAAGCTTGTCGGGTTTGTGCACCAGTGTATACCACCACTGCCACAACAGTAGCATTAGAAGCAAGCACTGTGTTAGCCCAGGCCGTATTGTCTATACTCAAAGGAGCCGACTGTACTGTGAAATCAGTATCAGTGCTATTGCCAGCTGCGTCTGCCTTAGGCGCAAGTTCAACAGTGCCAACAAATTCATTGACTTCCTTAGAAGGTCTACCAGCCACTATTTTGAGTCTCGTCAAGTCACGTGCGTCAAGTGACTGGGTTAACGGTGAAGCAATGCGTAACTTCCAGTCTGTTTCGCCATCAAGCTGGTCAGTCCGTATGAAGGTTTCCCCAACCCCGCCACTTTCAGCTGATTGGGGAAGGCTTTCAGCAGCAGTTGAGGACCTTGCTTTCGTATCTACCACGGAACTATCTGGAACTGGAGTGTCGTCATTGTTCTCGTCGAGCAAACCTGTGTGCTCTGACAGCACCTCTTGAGTCTCCGATAAGGAGATGGGAGTGATGGACGTTTCGGCAGTGTAGCTCTTCAATATTACAAGATCAGCGGGGACTCGTCGATCCTTCCCTAGCTTGACCACATCTCCAACTTTGAGGTCTCGAGACTTGATATCGATTTCATCGACCACAATGCTCCGGGTAGCACCTTGGGCGTCCCCGCCAAGATTCGCCTCCTCTTCCTCGATAGCATCAAGACGGGTGCCTTTAGAAGCGCTGCGATTGTGTCCCTTTCTGGATTGTAAATGCGACTGCCTCTTACCACTTCCTTGATTCCGCTTTGTCTTTTTGTAATCTCGGAGCCTTAAAACGGTGTATTCTTCTTTATTGGCTTCCGTGTCCCTTCTCCGCCGGGCAATATCATCTAACGCTTCTTTTCCTAAAGTAACAGCAAGTACAAAAGCTAATGGCACTGTGTAGGTCGATATATATCCGATCCGCAGAGGTTTTATGATCTGAGACAAAGCCACCAATAGAAAATACAAATTGAAGAAGAAAGAAAATTCGTTGTATAGCGTGCGAGGGAGGAAACTCCAGATGGTATATTTGGCATTCGAAACGGCATTGGGGGGGAATCGAGGTGGTGGATCTTGCCCTATGCTAATATTGCGCGATGTCCCGTTGCCTTGCGTTGCCCCTGAGTCCCCAGTGACAGAGCCGCCAGGACCAGACTCTCCGGATATGAAGTCGGGAAGTCGCAACTGGGAAGATAAAAACCCTCGACGCCCACCATCAGCGTAGACACCAGACCTACGTCTAGCGTTAGGGTTGAGTAGAGGCGCGTCATCTTCAACAGTACCCAGGCTCCCAGCTGAGTCTCTTTGCCCTAACGTGTGGTCGAGCAGCCCCTGGGCATCTTCTTCTTCTCCATCATATATATCGCGTTTGCGATCCTGACGACCAAAGCCCCGTGTTCGTCCTACCCGCAGGTTCCTCAAAGGGATATGTCTTTCTGACTGGTCTTGTTTTGCACGTTCATCACCATAGTATACATGTCCATTTTGTGCGACACCCGGGTCAAGCTCTTCCAGGTCGAGTTCTACATCCGAGTCCGAACCTTCGTTAGGTGAGTCAGGGGCGTTAGGTTGGTGGTATTCATGGGCTCCGGACATGGTTCATTAACGCCGCTGCCTGCGCTTCTGATGGTAATTACTTCGCAAGTATGTTCTTGCCCCTGGGGCGCAGGATACTTAGGGTGCGGATAACATTGCCAGGGGTCCAGATTTGAACTTGGGTAGTATCATACTATCGTGGTATCATTGTTGTGCAAGTACAGCGTTCTGTCTCTATTTAGTCATTCAAAGTGAGCTCGAAATGGAACACCCGAGGTTATGCCGCGGCATCAGAGGTGTACCCTGTTCTCCACCCTCTTTGGGTCTAAGGTGAGAGCCGCTTTACCGTTTTGCAACCACAGGTGATCAGTAATCCTCCCTACCTGGGTAAGCTGCGCCCCCACAACAGTGTAATGCTACTCCTCTTTCTTTCAATATGTATCCCGCCGTACAAGCGCTTTCCAATTATTTAACATGCAATACTACTTCCTCGCCTGTAGCATTATTCTGCGCTTCAAGGACCTTGGAGAAGGAAGCTTCTCGCACGCCTTGAGACTGATCCAGTCTCTCATTTGGTTCTCCATYGTGAGCTTGACCAGTAGCAAGGCTAGCTACGCGTCTACTGGGTTGGAAGTAATCATCCAAGAAAGCCAAAGAATTTACGCTAGCTGTACTGCATCGACTACTGCGAAATGACTTTAATCGACGAGGGTGCTCTTGTCATCGCTTGTTCAAGGGACATCTGAATTGTCCCAATCACCCCGAAGCCTTTCCCCGCTATGAGAATAGCCTGACTCTTGTAGCCATTCTGCTCGAGAAGCAGACGCACATTTTTCACTTGAAAAAACTTTAGGACCAGGTAATATATTCGGCGAGCTTATCATTCGGCCCAAGGTGACAGTCTTCAAGTAGTTGTTGTACTATCTCCCTGATGGTGCGGACTCGACAGTCCTGCTTCGCTGTCAAAAAGTTCTTGTTCGACCTCCGTGACCCGAGCCGTATAGACTTTTTTATTGCCCTCAGATCATGGTCAAAGAGAGCATTGATAACAGCCTCACCAATTTCCATACCACACAATGCTACTTCTGGAACCTTGGACGCTCCCCACTTTTGAGGCTGATAAAATCCGTGTCCACTGCGTATGTCCTAGGTCACGCAGAACTTCATATGCAACAGCAGACAGAATTTCTTAGAAATCAGAGCTTCGACGACTAATAGATGGATGAGCCATTCCATAAAGACCGTTGGTCCATTCAGAGATTCTAGCGTACGTTCTGACGTTTGGTGAGAGCCAAGCTGGGGTCCTAGAGTGAGTTGATTAGAATACGAATTTATCATGTAGGGTACATCGCAGTAGATTCAAAAGTTCGCCACGGTGGACCTTGACAATCTTCGGCGTGACAGGTTAATCTGTCTGTCTACATGGAGGATACAGGTTGAAACACGTCGGAAGATCCCTATGCCTTCACATGTTTCATCGTATCACAATGCAGATAGCTGGGTCAAAGCTCATTGAAGCGCAAAAAATAACGGACGAGGCTGCATTTCGATGTCTCGCAGATCCAAGCAAAATCCCAGGTTAATGCCATGTTATATAGGGATATGAGAATCCTCGGAACTTTAGAAGGGATTTTGCATTCCTCTAGTGTGTAAATAGAGGGYTACCAGGTAGGTTTTGAAGAAGAGCTGATAAAGGAAGATTCAACTGCACACATACCACGCTTTACCTGTTAATATTCATCTGGACGCTGGTTAAAGCGGCAACATCCGCGCGGCTGCCGGGATGTGCCGGGGGTCCATTTTTGACATCTGGTGGCGCCAAGAAGTCGCTAGCGCAAGATGACAATCTTCAGTCGTTTTGGGACTCGGGCTGGCACTTTGATGGCAACTGGACAGGTTGCAGCCAAACCACAGCTTGGAAAGTCGAGCAATGCAAGCATCATCTGCGCTTGTTGCAGTGCATAGCTACTATGCTCCCTTGATCGTGGACCTGTATGTTGCGCAACCCTAGTAATTGTAAGGGAAGGGGCTCGTCCTCGTATACTTGACAATATTTGATTCCAATTGCTAATCAATAACAGCTTCCTATGTTTATATGTTTAATATCAAGGGATGGAGACGCCACAATCGAGTTACAGTCAAGAGGAAAGTGGCTCGTGGAACCCTGCCATGAGACCAAACGCCCATGAACCGGATAGTGTTCACAGCGAAAAGCTAGGTGAAAAGTCCTTGGGACCAGAGGCAGCCTTGGGAGAGGTCCACAAAGATGGGCTGCCGCCGAGCCTATTACGACCGTCCGAAGATGCGCAGCCTGATCAGCCAGTCCAGCCAGTCCAGCCATTGAAAGACGGGTACGACCTTTCACGCGATCCCACCCCTAATGGGGTAGGCTTACCTACCAGTGGTGATTATGAACCTTCAGCTTTCCAACGCTCTGATCTGGAACCTGGAACTAAAGAAGAAAATGGGGATGATCATCAAGGTGACACGATGAGAGCGACGATGGCGCAAGGGGAAGCGAATAATCCTGCCTCCACAGTTCGCCTTCATAATTTTGGGCAAGAAACTGATGGCCCTGGACCTAGTGTTGGGAGCGACACGGAATCTCCGCCGGAATGTTTGCCGGAACCTTTTACAGAACCGAATTTCCTTCTGGATGCTCTGGGCGACAAAGAAGAGATGGAGAAGGCCTGGGAATCAGAAGCCAACACTGGCCCTCCAGGTCACTTCGAACGAACAAATTCTTTCCCTGCAGTACCACCACCTCGAGAACATAATTCCCAAACACAACATTCTTTGTCACATTCGCAAGCCGGAGATATCATGGGGGAGCATGAGGCGCGSKACTTGATGACCGAAGAAGCTCCTTATGATGCTCCTCGCACAAATCCTGCAGCTGCAGAAGCAGTGCAAGATCCTTTCGATTCGGTGGAAGGTGGAGAAGACGAAAAATTCTTTGCGGCTCCTCCAACCGTCCATCCCACCGTCTCAACAGCAGCGGCAGACGAGGAGTCACGGTATGAAGAGGGTCTGCCGTTGATGCCATCAAATCCAGAACAACCGAATCTTTCTCATAGCGGAACGCAAGACTCGCAAACCTCAGCTTTTGCAGAAATGGGTGACGAAGATGATTTCTTTGACAAGGCTTTTGCAGCACAACCAAAAGATCCATCATCCTCTCCGCCATCTTCCCTTGATCGCAAGTCAACCTCTCAAGTCCTAGATTCAATGCATTATCCGCCTCATTTTGTCAACCACACCGAGCCTGAAGCTACTGAAGAGCGGCCATCTTTAGCTGACCTTAYGGGAGGTGGAATTGCCGTTTCTACAAGCACTGTGAAATCGCAGGTCTTTGCGGAACGACCAACGGATCAAGCAACAACAGAACCGAAAGATGAGGACCTTGCAGAGATGTGGAAGGCAGCGCTGGGCGATGATGAACTGCTTGTGGAGGATGAAGTCTCGGTCGATCCCTCATCGTTCTTCGAGGATGATGGCGAGGGTTTTCTTGAGGAAGCTCAGGACCCACAAGAGGGACCTTTATCAGATTCTACGGCATCTCCACCACTCCTCCAGCCAGTATATGCGCCGGACGGTAGCATGCAGGGCTTTGGCACCAGCACTACCAACCCAATATCAACCCAGAACCCCTACCAACCTTCTTCAACATTTCAAGCACCGCAGGTGGCTCCTTACACAGTCGATGCAGGTCCAAATGGTGCTGCATCAATGCATCAGCAGGCGCGAGCAGCCTCTGGACTCAACCAACCTGGCTACTCTCCCGGTAGATTTGCGAATGCATTGGGACAACGCCCCTCGACAGCAMAACCTCTATCAAGGCCGCAAATACCTCCGTCAACACAAAGTTTTGCGGATAAATCTAAAGGAGGTTACACGTCGCCCTACGATCTCCCAATGGACGTGACTCGTCCCAAAAAGCGCACCTCCTATCAGCAGACGCGCCCAAACCCTGATGCTCAGGCTGCATCCGCTCGTCCACCCCCACCAAGAAGTAGCAGCATGTTCGCCAGCGTGGCTCCGCCAATGGGCTCTCAGCCTCCTGTGCCTCGTCTTTCAAGCTCCCAACTGAATCCTGCAGTCAGCAACGTCATACCGCCTTCACTCAAATCATCTCCTAGCGTGGGTAACTTCTTCGAAGAATTGCCCTCCAAACCCCGTCAAGCAAATATTGTCAACCGGACCATATCTCCCCCGTCTCGGCCCACTCAACCTCCACTGAGTCCTCCTCAACGCGACCCTCCGAAGCTGTCGTCACTTACGGAACAAGTACCGCCTGCAGCTACCAGAATACCTCAACAATATCAACTTGYTCCTCCAGAACGAATGAGTCTCTACGAGAGTACGACCCATACAGAACTTACCTTTCAACCCCTACCAGCTATTAATGCCAGATACTCTCCGGCTCCAAACAAAGCCTCCAGTGTTCCGCCACCTCCAAACCGCTATGCTGTGTCACCATCAGCTGGCTCTCGCCCATCTTCTCAAGCCTTACCCTTTCAGCCCCGGACTTCAAGCCCCCTAGCACAAAGTCATGCCTTGCCGTACCGGAACTCACAACAGTCTATCTCAGAGCTACCGCTCCAACACCCGCAGTCAAGTAGCAGACAAACTCTGCCCTTGCAGAATAGAGTCTCTATGAACCTCGGTGTTCCAATTCACCAGAGCCCAGAGAGGCCGACACGATCTGCGTCACATGCAGATTATGAAATACACTCGCAACCGCCACATCTCCATCAGCTCAGAGGGTCGCCTCCGCTATTGAACGCTCCGCCTAATGCACCCCTCAGTAACACTCCTTCCGACTCCTCCTATGTCATGAATACCCCTGAGCCTGATCGATCATCTTCAGATGGCTCCTCCTCCCTTCATCATCCCTATGAAGCTGACGTTGATACTTCAGAAGCATCAGTGGGGCGTATACCTCGAAGGTCGCAAACCCAGTCGCCGGGCGCTGGTAAGTATTTGCCGGAGTTGCCTGTACATACGCAGCATCTATATCAGCGGCCGGCCTCTGTCAATGACCATATATCTGCGCCGTTTTCACAGATATTACCGCCGTCTGTGAACTCGGAAAGGCAGCGTTCGAGGACCTTCTCAAAGGAACTCAATTACGTAAGCCCAACAGATGGCCGCGAATTGGATCATCTCGGGCGATGGAAAGGATGTCCGATTATTTCATTTGGGTTCGGCGGTGCAATTGTGACTAGTTTCCCAAAGCACATTCCTCGCTACGCCGCGGGACAGACTGCGCCTATGATAAAGTGTAGCCCTGGGGAAGTCAAGTTGCAAGATGGGAAGATACTCCCGCTTAACGAGGATCTTGCGACATTTCCAGGCCCTCTAAAGTCGAAGAGCAAGAAGAAAGAGGTTATAGAGTGGCTACAGAAACGGATACAGCAATTAGAATTCGACAGAAATAGTTCATTCGATAGCGGAGCCCTTCCAGATCCAAGGACACGCCATGAGGAAAAGATCCTCCTATGGAAGATTGTGCGGGTCCTTGTCGAACACGATGGTGTCGTCGACGGGAAGTCCTCCGCAGAGAATGCTGTCAGAACTATTCTCTCGCCAGAACTAACGCCAGGATATGATGCGACCACCCCTCTTCAACCCTTTAACAGCTCCCTTGTGGGTATCATGCAGCACGGATCACGCTCAACTAAGGATACCGGAAACGCTGGGGGTGTTGAGGAAATCCGTAAGAAGCTTCTTCATGGCGAACGAGAGCAAGCCGTTTGGCATGCTGTTGACAACAGATTATGGGCTCATGCAATGCTTTTGTCTTCAACTTTAGATCGAAGCATATGGAAGCAGGTGTCACAAGAATTTGTACGGCAAGAAGTCAAGACTTTAGGGGACAACACAGAATCGCTGTCTGCATTGTATCAGATCTTCGCCGGCAACGGGGATGAGAGCATGGACGAGTTAGTTCCCCCTTCTGCTCGCGCTGGTCTTCAGATGGTCAGTAAGACTGCGAGCACTGGTCCCACGAAGAATGCTTTGGACGGTTTGGACCGCTGGCGGGAGACCTTAACGCTGATCCTAAGCAATCGAACCGCTGATGACGGCAAAGCCTTAGTCTCATTAGGGCAATTACTGGCCGGCTATGGGAGGACCGAAGCAGCGCATATCTGTTACATGTTCGCCAAAACACCTGGACTATTTGGTGGGCCTGATGATCCGCAAGTGAGTGTTGCTCTTTTTGGCGCTGACCATCTGCGTGATCCACTTGACTATGGCCGTGACTTCGACAGCGTGCTCCTTACAGAGGTTTACGACTTTGCGCGCACAATCCTGGCATCATCTTCTGCTGCAACAGTGTCGCCGCACCTACAATCTTATAAATTGTACCATGCAATGATCCTGGCCGAATACGGCTACAAAACGGAAGCACAACAGTATTGTGAGGTCATCACCAGCGCATTGAAATCGACGACTAAACCTTCACCATACTATCATAGTCTGCTATTCGGAGCTTTGGACAATCTTACGGACAGGCTGCGACAAGCTCCGAGGGATAGCTCAGGATCATGGATTTCCAAACCTAGCATAGACAAGGTATCGGGTTCCATATGGGCAAAGTTCAACCAATATGTGGCTGGAGATGAAAGCGATGCCGCTTCTACTGGATCTAGCAAGGCACCTGACCAGGAAGTGGGTCCGTTCGGCAGAGTCAATGGCGGTTCGCCAACCCTTAGTCGAGATCCGTCTTCAGGCGACCTGTACAGCTCTTATCCTGCGGGCATGGGCCTCAGCTCATCTGCCCCTACGGTCAATGCATCCAATTCTCGTTATGCGCCAGCAGGGTTGCACACCCCAAGGTCATCTCTTGAACAGACCGGACGGTCATCCCAAGAATATCAACGACCAACGCAGGGTGATTTGCTCCGACCTTCTTTTGCCCAACAGCAATATCAGTCGAGACCCACGTCATCCACCAGCTCATACCACGAACCGTACAAACCCGCGTCTCAGTCGTCCAGTTATCCTCCACGTAGCGAAAGCTATATGCCAACACCGCCCTCGCAGCCCGAGTATATGCCCGTGGCTCCAGATGAATTTTCGTCTTCTCTTTATCAACAAGAATCTTATCAGCCAAGCCCACATCTAGAGCCCCAGAAGTCTCAAGAAACCGATCAGGAAGGTCTTGGAGCCCCGGTTATCAACAGCTATGAGCCGCCACTCTCCGAGTACAACGCCTCATCATCCTCGTATGAGCCGCCGTCTGTTGATGGTTATGAGCCGCCAACATTAAATGGGTATCAGCCGTCGACATCAAATGGGTACGAACCGCCGTCCTACAATCCTGATGTGGCGGAGATCATGGAGTCTCCTATTGAAGAGAAACCTAAAAAGAAGTCGTTTATGGACGACGATGAGGATAATGACTTTGAAGCCCGGGCAGCGGCCCTTCGGAAAGAAGAGAAGGAACGAAAAGATCGTGAAGCTGAGGAAGCCTTTAGGAGAGCTGCCGAAGCTGATGGTAATTGCACTCCTATTCCCTTTATAATCTCGCACTGTTTCGCTAATCCCATAACAGCCCAGAAAGACAAAGCCCCTCAGCTCAATGCAAAGAMATCAGGTTGGTTAGGTGGCTGGTTCGGTGGCAAGAAAGACGGCGACACTGCTCAGGGCACCCCTAACGCTCCTATCAGAGCTAAGCTTGGCGAACAAAGTTCCTTTTACTATGATCCGGAGAAGAAGAGGTGGATCGACAAGAAAAATCCCGATGCGACACCAGCTGCTACAGCTACACCTCCTCCACCCAAAGGCCCGGCTTCTAGAGCCGTCAGTGGGCCTCCGCCACCGCGTCCAGCTTCGACTTCCACCCCTCCTGTACCTCCCCTCCCAATGGCAACATCCACTCCCCCCATCCCATCTTCAAGACCACCTACATCCAATAATCTCTCCCAACCTCCCTCCCCAGCCGTTCTACCTTCCCCATCAGTCGGCGAGTCCGAAGCAGAAGCACCACAACAAGGCATTATGCGGTCCGTTTCAGGCCCGCCTTCAGGGCCACCCTCAGCCCCTCCCTCCAGACCACCTACTAGCATGAGTAACGCGAGCAGTATTGATGATCTGATTGGCGCTCCGCAAGCTAGGAAAGGTGGAACGGTCAGGAAAGGGAAGAAGGGGAGGGGATATGTGGATGTTATGGCTAAATAAGGAATGGAATAATTCGTGTATAGAAATACTCATCTTCTCGAGTTCTATTATCATGCTGCTTTTGGGGTTATGGCCACATACATAGCGGTAGGGAAACATCGGCGTATTGTGTGTGTGTGTGTGTGTGTGTGTGTGTGTGTGTGTGTGTGGCCGTTGTATTATGAGCGTTGTACTATTCCAGTTTGTAGTTCAACAGGGGTTCTATTTTGAGTCAATTGAACTCCATTGATGATATCTTTCTTTGGAGAGAGAAGTTAGAGTAGACTTGCTAATACTACCTAACTTTGAACAGGCTTTTCAAGAGGGAGAAGCATGTCCCTTCCACCTTCAACCTTTAAGATGACAATTCAGAAAATTTCCTTCTCTTTAATTAAGTGTATGTCCTGCAGAGAGAAAATATATACAATAACAACCCCACAAGATCTGCAAATTGTGCAAAGACGTACGCCTCTATACCTCTTGACTCCGTCTTCCGCGAATCGGCGCTTTGGCCCCATCCCGGCGTAGATAGCGAATTCGCTCTGCTAGCCGTCCAAGACTTCTTCGCTAATCTTCATCAAACATATAGCTTTTGATCTTCACCCCTCCTCACCCATATCCAATAGGATAGTCTTGCCTCACTTCAATTCCAGGACCCATATGATTATACCACTCACATCACCTTCTTCTGCAACCTCCTCGCCTCATCCCCATAATCCCGATCGTCATCCCCCTCCACATCCTTTAACACCTTCTCCATCTCCTTCGTCTGCCTCTCCCACTCCGCCTTACTCATCTTCGACTCCCGACTGAACAACTCCTCATTCGGCTGCCTGTAACTTCCTCCTAACCGATCCCACAGCGTCGTGAATTGCCCATAGTTGTAATTGAAGTAGAGATGATGCATAGTGTGGCAAGCAGCGCCATTGATGATGTAGGAATTCGCTACGTATTCGCCGTCGTGGATGAAGATGGTCCAGATGTTTATGAAGATGAAGAGGGCGACGTAGGCGAATTTCTGAAGGGGGAAGAGGAAAGGGAAGAGGTGGTATGGGATGCTTTGGGCGAAGCCGTCGAGGGGATGGAAGGCGTGCGAGGCGTAGGGCGTGGGCATGATCCATTTGTGGTGGGGTTTGTGGAGGGTTTTGTAGAGGCGGGGGTGGTGGAGACCGCGGTGGATCCAGTAGATGAGGAGGTCGGTAAAGCAGATGAAGAGGGGGAATTGGAGGTAGTTGTAGAGTGCGAAGGGGGCGTCGGAGGGTGCGTCGTAGAGTTTTCCGTAGCCGCGAACTTCAAGGAGGAAAAGGGGAGCGGTGAAGATGGCCATGATGGGCATGGAGATCATGGTCTGGCGGATTTCGAGGGCGACCTGGTTCTTGAGGTATTTGGGGTGGGTGACGGTGGCGTGATCGAAGATGAAGAGGTAGGAAAGGGAGGCGCATACGAAGTAGAGGACTAGACCGAAGAGCCTAGAAGAATTGTTAGAGGCCATTGATCATTTCAATGGGGTTGTAGACATACCATGTTATCATATATAGGGTGATGAATTGCCTCCAGATATTGTCTCGCGGCCATGCACTCATGAATGCATAAGGTGAAGGTTCCAATTGGAAAAATTTAGTGGAGGCATTTATTATCGCGGTGGGCACTTCACGCCTGCTCGAGAAAGTTGTTGTAGGGAGTTTGACAGCATTTCTGGTATCGGTGAAGGTAGACGCTGGGTGCACGAAGGCCCAAAAACGGTCGAAAAGAAAAGTGTCGAAGACTTGGAGAACGATATCCATTGTAATTGGGGATAGGGGTGCCGCAAGGGCACAGCAAAGGCGACGCGCTTAATTAGTCCAGGGGGGCCTTAACGGTCAATTGGAGAAGCGATTGGAGATGTAACAGCATCAATGGCTGTGCTGTATCAATTGAGTGAAGAATTGAATGATTGAAAGGTTGAAAATCTTTTTAAGGGTCCCTCATCAAATTGAGCTGCTAAAGTAAATACTTYGGGAGCTTCTGCAAGGGCCACTGACCTATCAGGCCGTGATCTGCACAACGGCAAAAGCGGTTCGCGCAATCATGCCACTCCGGCTGCACGTAAATCCGACAGCGGCCACTCCCCTCTCTTCCCCTCTCCCCCACGCGAAGAATGGTTGCTATGCCTGCGCATTCGTCATACCACACTGTACTTTGCTGTATAGCCTCATGGAAAATCATATTGAGCTGGTGCAATTAATATACTATCCATCCTCAACTGTAGGCGATTTCCTCGTTGCATGTCACTAAATGATGCATATTGGAAGCAACAAGGTCTGATGCGCAACTGATGTCTTCAACKCGTGGCAATACATGTATCTACTGCACCCTTAGCATATCACACCCTGAACCAGCAGAGAATCCCTCAACTGAGGTCCCGAAAAGATCAAAATTCCCTGTGTATTTATTGGGACAATCGGTGGAACTGCGATGATCAAGGCGAAACGCTGCTGCTTGACTCGCAGTCCTGTAATTCCTGCTTCAGACCCTCACTGTCCCTGTCAACACCTGCGATGCGCCGGTCTTTCCCTCGTCCCTTTATCCCCTTGTTGCTATTCTTGTAAAGTGTGGAAAAGTACTCCCAAAGCTCCCGGTCTGCCTCTGACATTGCGTCTCCCTCCCGCAACGACGCGAACTTGACTGCCAGCACTCGGAGAGTCTCCGTGTGGAACTTGTTCTGATGTGACTACGCTTCCGTCAGTGTCAGTCGGCGTCAACTAGAAATTTCCCTTACTTTGAGATTTCCCAATTGCGTAAACCTCTTTGAGCAGCCTTCTAGCTGGCAACAGTATGGTTTGATCCGTTCATGCACGATCCTGTGAGCTTGCACGTTCCCTCGCTGGGCAAATCTCCTGCCGCAGCGATCGCAGGAATACGGACGCTCGCCAGTATGACGGCGTTCATGCGTCTATACCACATCAGCACCTTCTTAAATTCGTGTTGCGATTACTACTGACCTTGAGATTGCCTAGTTGCGAAAAGCGTTGTCCACATGATGTTTCTCTGCAGAGCTGCACATTGACCTCATTAGCTAGAGCGAAGTCATTCTAGGAAATGGGCGCACCTACGTATGGTTTGTACCCAGTGTGTGCTCGCATGTGTATTTCGAGATGAGTTTTCTGGGTAAAGACTTTTGCACATGACTGTACTTTGCAAGGGTATTTTCGTCGTGCCTTGGAGCGCCTCTGATCGGTCTTCTTCGTTGCTGATGTATTAGAATCGCTACTGCAACTCTCACTGCTGCCACCCAATGTACTTAAGGACGGCGCTTGCGTTAAAGTATCCTTGGCCTTGGTTTGGATCGCTCTCATTAATGTGTCCACATCAGTGCCGGCATCTTTATTCGTTGTACAAGTAGGAAGCCTAGAAGTTGGAACACTGTAGGGAAGAAACTCGACATTATCAGCGTCCTGAGGCGCAGCTTCGACCTTGATAGCAGGACTCTGTTGCGCAGGTTCACCAGGCACCGATTGCTGTGCGGCTGGTGCATGGAGACCTTGCTCTGAGTAGGAAGCGCTGTGTTGTCCGAAAATCTGCTGTGGAGACGCATTTGCACCATGTCCAAGATTGCAGCCACTATACCCTAGACCAAGGTCATAATGGCCTAAGTCTATTAAATTATACTGTGGATAGGTAAACGCCGGGTTGGCGTAGAACGACGATGACAGTTCGAAGTTCGAGGCCGGGATTGCACCATGGGGAACGTGGTTGTGGTGTGCGTAGGTATGCATCGCTATATCTGCTCTGTTCATGTTGTTTTAAATGAGAATGCTTCGTGCGGCCTTCAAATTGCAAGAAACGAGAGCATCTAGCATGTCCAGGCCCGGCGAATCTCTGGCTGGCTCAATCAAAATAGAATGTCTAGTACACGCAACTCGTCATGACATTAGGTGCTATAGCAGTATTTTACCTTGCTATCTTAAAATCCAAAACCAAATCTTGTTCAGAGATCTCCTAGCAAGCAAGCAACAGCTTTGACATGAAAGCGAAGGCGCTCGGACCAAGCAATTCATATGGACTGGGACGGTTCAAAGGAATATGTATGACTGCATAGCGCCACGCGAGAATCAGACAGTGGGAAAGGGAGGGGAGGGTATGAGGGTAGCGAAAAGATCATAGGCTCCTTATCGAATGCAGCCACACGTGGAAAATGGATAATCCCAAAGAGCATGATTCAATAATTCTCCGACGTGCAGTATTCTAGCAGCGGCCAGTTGCGGCCAACCGGGCAATGGGCGACGGGCGACCTGGTGGCCCAGTTCGCCTCTCTTACCCAGGAAGGAAAGCCCCCAAGAGTCTGGACACGGTAGACGCTTTAGAAGGCAGACAGAAGGTGGGGAGGGATGACCACCAAAGCAGCAGTCTCAGACGAAAAATGGGAACGGAAGTGACGGGGCGAACGGGAAGAAAGACGGTTGTTGCTCCATGGAGATGGGTAACAATCTATGATCTCGCGTGGTCTTTCGAGAGGTGACCAATGACTGGCTAGCCACATCGAAGCAGAGCCTTGCAAAGGCGTGTCAAACAAGTCTAAATATCGGCGCCGTCCAGCAGAGAGTGGGGGCAAGACTGGCTAGATGGGGGGCAGATCAATGGCACAGAGCGGGGCCAATCAAAGCCATTTGACAAATAGCACAGCATTACAGCTATTAGGAGATATCTTATCAAAAAAAGAGTCGACTTTACGTTAGTAGGATTAGATGGAGTGATCGGCGATGACATCTTTTCTCATTGACGGGCTACTGTCAGCCAGCCTGGAAATGAAAATCCTTCTACACCTAATTCTTCTTAGTCGCCACCAGTGGGGGAACAGCACAGGGATTCCACTGGTGCGCAGGCCTGGTGCGGGAGAAAGACCCTAGCCCATTGCACTGATTACTGACGAGATGCATCCAAGATGGGAGCCAAAGCAGGATCTGAAGAAACCCCACACTGTCTTTGCTGTCCTTGTCGCATACGGCGGTGACGAATCACGAGATAACAGGAGCCCAAGAAGGGGACAGACGAGCTTTTTTGAAGCGAGAAAGACTCAGAGAGGGTTGTCCTGCCCATGCGATGGTGTAATGGTGTGGCTATTTATTAAATGAACCACTGCCGAGGCTTGTTAACCGAGAACATTCCGTAAGAATACCCACTAATACCAATCTGGAAAAGGCCCTGACGCGGCTAGGGCTGACCTCTCGCTACCACCGAGCGCGCTGTGCTCAACGCCTGTAGCTGGATGATGATCCATCTCCGCAGCGGCCAGCTGGTACTCCGTATGAGCAAGGTAGCCTAGAGAAACAACCCCGAATCGTTCACGGCAGATTTGCATGACACTCTCTGCTGTGGACCTGCAGACATGGGCTACCTCCTCTACTCCCTCACTTTGGTCTCCTTGATCCTTGCCACAGGTAAAAGTCTCCGCGGGAAACTCCACCTTCCTCTTGTCGGCTAACGTAAAACGCCTGTCAGCTCTCTACGTAACCCGCAACCGATGGATCCATAACATATCCTCACTCCCCATCCCAGACTACATCTACACCCGCCTCCCTTCATCATTCTCAAATGATATAGAGTCTGGCTTTTCCTCTAGCGACTTCGATCTCCAAGCCAATGTTGCAGCCGGTGATGCCCGCGCCGGCTTGGACCAGCAGGCGAAGAGGGAGGTGCAGAAGATTATGAAGAATAAGAGAGTCGGCTTTGATGAGGCCAGGAGGATCTATACGGAGGGAAGGTTTGCGAAGAATAATATTGGGCCTGATGGGAGACCGATGGATCCCAAATTCGTGTCGTTTTCATAAGGGTTTCGGGAACAGAGCGTTGGCGTCTAGAGAAGTCATGGGATAGCGAAGCGGTCACTCCTTTACTGAAAGCATTTGATGGAAAGTTTTACGGAGGCAATGGCAATTCTTTTTCTGGAGTGCTGGGCATCCAGTTACATATGTAGATTATTTCTGTTCAGCTGGGTGTCTGCCATCAACAAGAGTTAAAATAGCTCTATTATGAGATCTCAACAAGTCATATCGATCAACAATCTCTGCGCTCCTTGTTGCTACCAGGCGCTCCATACATCTCTTGGGCAGAGAGCTTCTTGTCCGCACTTTCCCAAAGATACCTATGTCTAATGAGATTCCAGTGCAACGTTCCTAAAAAGACAACTTACATGTCGACCTTCCAGCTGATTCATCTATTGCTCCATGCTCTGCTTGGCACGCGCCGACATCCCCAGCGTTGTTCGGACTTCCTGCATGATTTGGACCGGATGGGGTCGTACGTGAGGCATGTAAAGTCGGCTCACAGTCCATGGCTAAGGCCCCTTGCCTTCAGGTTGCAAAATGAATCCTTCGTATACTACCTGGTCCTGCCAAACCCTGGTGGCTGGAATCCCGGTGGCATTCCGGGCGGAGCACCTTGGCCTGGAGGTGGGCCAAATCCAGGCGGTGGGCCAAATCCGGGAGCTGGTGGGGCAGTGGCAGGAGGGAAACCTTGTTGTTGAGGGGGATTAAATCCCGGCGGTAAGAATCCTTGGGGGCCGCCGTATCCAGCTTGGGAAGGTGGTGGCCGAGCAGGCAGGCCTGATGGAGGTGCTGGTAGAGGCTGAGGAGGTGGTGGTGGTCGTTGCTGTTGTGGAGGAGGTACAGCCTGGTAATTTCCGTTCGGGATACTTGGGCGCCCGTTTATAAAACCACTAACGCTGCCTGGTCGCCCACCTTCACCTTCAATCATTGCCGCAGGAGCACTAGGGGCACCTCCAGAGAAGAGTCCTGCTGGCAGCGGCTGTGCTGTTGGTTGGACATTGTGTTTTCTTGCTTGAGCTGCAAGCATCCTTTCGGCTTGATCACCATGACGTTCTCCTTTTCCATCTTTCTTATACGCATATTGGACTGATATCTCCTTATTCATAAGGTACTGCCCATTCATATTCGCAATTGCTTCATCCGATGCTTCGAAATTCGAGAAGGAAATGAATCCGTAGCCTTTGGACAGATTTGCGTCATCTCGGGCGACCTATTCAATCGTGAGCTCTGGGTCACATGTTGGCGTTGGTAGGTGTTACCTTCGGCGCAGATATCAAACTGCCGAAACGGCCAAAAGTATCATACAACGTCTGTTCTGTGACCATAGGATCTAGATTCCCAACAAAAAGTTCCGCACCAACCTCCACAGTCTTTTGCTTGTCCGCTGATGCTTTATTGACTCGTATTGGCTTGCCATAAAGTCGGACCTGATTCATTATCCTAGCTGCGTATTCTGCATCTTCTTCACTAATGAACTCCACGAATCCATAACCTTGGTGTGTCTGTGTTACTCGATCCTTGGGGAGATGTACATTGACTATTCTGCCAGCTTGGAGCATCAACTCCCAAACCAGACTGTCTGTCACTCGCTCATCTAGATTTCCAATATAGACTGTAGCTTCTTTATCTTGCTCCCTACAGCGTATTAGTAGTAAAGGGCGGATCAGAGATCTTGTGCTTACCAGTGTCTTGCGCCAGACATCGTGGCGGTTGAAAACTGTGCGTAGATGGAAGAAGGCCTTGCGTTCAATGGAGGCAGTCCTCGCGTATTTTGGGAGCGTAATTTATATTTTAGCGCGACATCGGCGTTTTCAGCGCTTTTCTAAGAGTAACAGGTTCATTCATCAAGGTCTGTCAACACCAACCCTCGAACATATAGATATGTGGCAACTCTCAGAAGAGACAAAGGTGTGTACCAGCTTCTTGTAGTACCACGCAATTGAGAAATTACTAAAATTCTACAAGGAGCGAATCACCAGAATCATCGACGTTTCCCGGGTCGCCATACACTAGTACGAGCTCTTTGATCCATCACCAATGCCTTTGGGACTGACAGAGCGTAGTGGCTATCTTCCTTTGATCATGTACTTGGGTGAGTCTGTATCAAGTGCAATTTCTACAGCTAAGACTAATGGTTAGCAGGGTACACCAGGAGCGTTCCTAAACCTACCTTGATAAGGTATATGCATACTACACATACTGAGGGAGCAGGGTATCAAATTAATTCGATGGCAGGCTTATATCGCCATTCGCCGACTGAGTCGTACACAACGAAGATGGATTGTGGGTGGCAACGGTACAAAGGTCCTAGCTCAGGCCAGAGGGCACATAGCTGGCCCAGCTAAATGAGCTGGGATGTAGAACCCTTGCTGGCGTTCATTTATCGAAGTTGATCATGTGTACTATATGTTTGGGCTTCCAGACGAGACGAAGGACTAGTTCGCGTCCTGGGGGTCTGTAATTAAATAGCGTTTCGACTCAATCATAAAAGATCCCATAAAACTAAAACTTTTCACTATCTATCACCTATCATGAGTAATGTCAACCACTTCTCCCAGTCCTTCTTTGATCGAGTCGACGGTAGCGGGCCTCCTTGCTGGTGTTGCTTCTACGGTATGCGTCACCGTAACATCCTTATTCGTCCATTGGCCTGACATTGAAAGCTCGTTGCACATCCACTCGATGTGATCAAAACACGACTGCAAGGTATCTCACGCTCAGAACGATGACCAGCAAAAGCAATAGCTTACACAAGATCACCGTTTCCAGTTGACAGGGGATCCGAATCGGCCAGGAGCGTGTTGCGAACGATTACCCGCAATGAGGGTGGGATTAGGGGACTCTACCGTGGGGTAGCCGTCAATGTGCTGGGAAACAGCGTAAGCTGGGCACTATACTTCGCTTGGTATGAGAGTATAAAAGATGGGATACAAGGTTATCGAGGCTCATTATCGTATTATGACTATTTTCTTGCGTCTGGCGCTGCAGGTGCGCATTTACATTGAAGGCACGCGATCATTTGATAACAAGATGACCGAATTCAAGGTGCCCTGACTGCCATCTGTACGAATCCAATCTGGGTCATCAAGACACGCATGCTATCGACCTCTAGCACCCATCCAGGAGCCTACACATCCATACTACATGGGACCAGACAGATCTTTCGTTCAGAAGGCCTACGGGGTTTCTACCGTGGCCTACTACCCTCGCTATTCGGCGTCTCACACGGAGCTTTACAATTTATGGCATATGAACAACTCAAGATCTATAGGGCAGGTGGTACATCAGGGAAACAGAACGATCTCGGAGCAGTAGACTACCTGGTGCTCAGTGGGCTAGCCAAATTATTTGCGGGCAGCATAACATATCCCTACCAAGTTGTACGGGCTAGGCTCCAGATGTACGATGCGGACAGCGCATACAGGAGCGCACGGGACGTTGTGGGTCAGATGTGGAGAAGGGAAGGACTGGCAGGATATTATAAAGGATTGGGGGCGAATATGTTAAGGGTCATGCCAAGCACGTGGGTGACATTTTTAGTGTATGAGAAGACGAGGTCGTTCTTTGTACAAGATGTCAGAGGTCCGCATGAAACATGAAACGTTACTTCTTAATATTTAGTCTCTAGCTTCTGGCCTAGAATTGGTGTGGTGGTGCGAAGCTCGAGCGCGATACAGAGTGTAGAGGTGATCCTTGCATGCTTTATACGGTAGGTACTTGGAGACCCACATGCGATTGATGTCTGCAAAACATAGTGCAACATGCAAAATGCGCACACTAGATGCAGTACATTACAAGTACACACATCAAGAAGGTCAAATATAGTCGGGGGCGGAGAGGGATTAGATGAGTAACGATGATTGGTGGAAGGTGTAAGTGGAGAGGCGCTCGTGGTGTTGGTACCAATTGAGAAAGAAGAGCTGAAAGTGGGATTGTGCATTTTGCGAATCACATCGGTACAGTAAGCCGGGACTCCGAGGATCTGGAAAAGCAGAAGTACGCTACGGGCGCACCACGCGGGTAGAGCCGTAAATGCTTACTCTTAGCCACCTCGAACGGGGGCTTGAATTGGGGGAGACTGCCGGGATTCGGGATTTAGGATTTAGGTGGGAGCAGATGGGTAGGGAGGCTGGAGGGCTGCCTGAGTGAAACTTACGAAGTACACCTACTACCGCTTAAGGTCCTTCTAGATTGTGCTTACCTTACCTTMCCTCACCTTACCCTACCCTACCCTACTCCAACCGTTTRCATCCATACCTACTGACCTACTGGGAAATCGCCTTGCTCTTGGTCGCCCGTCAGTCCCGCCCTCCGAGTCCCTACCGAGAAGCACCTAAGGCCTACTTTAGTACCTTGAGATTTAGCCTTTAGTTGCTTCCTTCCTTCGCCGCTCTGTCTCTCCACCTAGCACTCCACCTCCACACCTGCCCCAATCTTCCATCTCACCTTGAACACACGACCAGAAACACTCTCACCAAGCTTCTCCTTCACCCACTTCAGCATCAACCCACTTTCTGTCCTCTTTTCGCCACCACCACCATCCTCATCCGTGGCTGTCTATTCCCACCGACCCCACTCATGCTTTAAGGCTTGACCGTTGCAGCTTGACCCGACTCCCTCCTACATCCTTTACTTGTGAGCGACATCCTTTCCATCCTTCATCATCATTGTTAGATTCTGCGACAGAGGCCAACTAACAGCAGCGACATCGATCGTCGCTGCTGAGTATCCTATACGCGCTCACTCCACGCATCGCAAACACCAATTGTCTGTGCGCTGCGACTTTTTTTCCCTCCACCCTCGCAAATTTGCCTTACTTCCCGACCGCGCAACATGACTTCATCAAGAGAAACATCTGACTTTTCGCCAGGCCGATAGTGAGTTAGTCAAAATGTACAACGCGCACCGTGGGATGGTGCAACCTCCTTCCTCCTCCAACAATCGCCTCTCAGAACTCTTCGACCAGATCAGACGTGAATTTGATACCCACGCGCAAGACAGAGCAGGCGAACATGACCAAAATAGTGAGTTTGCTTGCTTTTAGCTGATCTCATACCGCAAGTTCGGCACATGCACCGTTCCGTTCCTTCGTCACTGGTAATCTCGGACTTTAAGAACCCTTCTCTCTCTGTGTGTGTCTGGCAGGACGCAGCAAGAAAGACGTACACTGGAAATGGCAAGCATGGGGTCTAAAAAGGAAGTTATGCGCCTAAGGCAACTGCTGACAGAATCTCAAAATACAGTGGCTGCCCAAATGCAAGAGATGGAGTTGGTGAGGCAAAAGGTCTATGAGTTGGAGCGCCAGCAGGTGCTCATCAAGCAAAGGTACATTATCGACGGTCTTGGCACCATACATTAGGTTGGCAGCTAAGGCATTGGAATAGGTACGATGAAGAAATCGGTCGGCTACGTCACGAGATCGAAGCTCGAGGAGGACCACCATCACATGTAGGAGTCAGTGGTTTAGCACCTCATGGTGGTGTGAATCCACCTGCTCCTCCTGCCATTGGGCATGGGCCAAGCAATTTGTTCGGTGGTATAATGGCCAATCCTCCGGGTCAAGGCAACCCCGGCCTTGTACCGCCCTCACAAGACCAGCAGGCACCGTCACAAGGTCCGCCCCCACATCCAATGCCACAAACCCAAGGTCTACAGCAAAATCCCTATCCAGGCGGTTATCCCCAAGCTCCTGTGGTGAACGGTATGGTAACCCCTCACGGACTCTTGTACGCATGCTCTATATTCGCTTTTGCTGATTTGTCTTTACACAGGCTATGGACCTCAACCACCGATCTCATCTCCAGGCCCAGGGAAACGGGGTGATACTCGCAGGCCTATGGGACATGCCAGCACCCCACAGCAACCCTCATCTATGCCATACCCGAATGCCTCGCCCCAGATAAGGCCAAGCCCACCTCCACAATTTCACAACAATGTTGGCAATGTGCTTGCAGACTTGGACCCTGACCAGATGCGCCCCGACCAAAAGCGTGAAGGCAATGATTGGTTCGCAGTATTCAATCCAAACGTGCGCCGTGTTCTTGATGTCGACTTGGTACACAACCTTATTCACGAGAGTGTGGTATGCTGTGTAAGATTTAGTCGAGATGGGCGATACGTAGCTACAGGATGCAACCGCTCGGCGCAAATCTTTGAAGTGTCGAGTGGCAATAAGGTAAAGACGCTGCAAGACGATTCCGTGGACAAGGACGGGGATTTGTATATCCGAAGCGTGTGCTTTAGCCCGGATGGGGTGTACCTTGCGACAGGTGCTGAGGATAAGCAGATCAGAGTATGTCTCCTCGTGCGATTGAAGCTATCACGAACTCAGCTMACTCTTCAACACCAAAGGTGTGGGAAATTCAAACCAGTTCGATTAGAAATACTTTTGCCGGACACGAACAGGATATCTATTCCCTAGACTTTGCCAGCAACGGCAGGCATATCGCTTCAGGCAGTGGTGATCACACTGTCCGCGTCTGGGATATAGAACAAAGTCGAGAAATACTAAACCTTCAGATCGAAGACGGCGTAACAACGGTAGCGATCTCCCCCGGAGGCCATTATGTTGCAGCTGGGTCTCTTGATAAGAGTGTCAGAGTGTGGGATATTAGTTCTGGTAACATCATTGCAAGACTTGATGGTCTCGATGGGCACAAGGACAGCGTATACTCTGTTGCCTTTGGACCAGATGGCGAAACTTTGGTAAGTGGGAGTCTAGACAAGACAATCAAAATGTGGCAACTATCTCCCGATACGCGAGGAATGTTGGGGGGACAGCTTGTCCGAGGTGGAAGACTGGTAAGAACGTTTGAGGGCCATAAGGTAAGCTATCTCAGCCAACTCGCTCCGTACGAAGCAGACTTTAACCCAAACATAGGATTTTGTTCTCAGCGTCGCCATGACACCGGATGCGGAGTGGGTCATGAGCGGATCAAAGGATCGGGGAGTGCAGTTTTGGAACCCACGTACTGGTGATACGCAGTTGATGCTTCAAGGTCATAAGAATTCCGGTATGAGATTTCAAGCTATTATTAGTTGACTACTTCCATTTATTGACCTGTGCATAGTCATTTCTGTCGCTCCGAGCCCCATGGGCGATCTATTTGCTACAGGTAGTGGGGACATGCGAGCTAGGATTTGGAAGTAAGCCTGCCTTCGATCACTCCTGTTGCGATTACAACGCTAACGGCTCGTTCACAGATATGGACCATATCGGGGATAAAGCGGTGGATATCACGGGAGCGTGGTGTAGGATGGATTGAGTGGATTGCCTAAGCGATTCGGGCTTTTGAAACCCGTGTACCTACTCTAATTCCTGAAGGCACGAATATTTTTGGGCATTCCCAATGCTAGGCTTAGGGAGGTCAGTAAGCGTCATCATTAGTCACCAGTAAAGCTTTGTATCAAGACCCAGGATCGTCAATTATCATGAGCGTCAAGAATGGGGCACGATTTCGTCTACCACAAAATGCACGTGGCATTATTGATTGGGTCAGCCGCGCCAACAAGCGCGCTCCTAATCACTATCTAATCTCTCAAGCGAACTTTCTCCCACAAAACAGTGGTGTGGCATGAGTATTGCAACAGCTCAAAGCAAGGATGGCGGACCACCACCAATCGAACGTATCCGAGGACCTAATATGGGAAATATGTCGTACGTTGCAGATAATTGAGAAATTGAGGACGAGGGTGGACTGCTCATGTGATGCCAGGTCCGAACAACTCATACCTGGTAAAGCGCATGAGTGGAGGAGGATCTCAATTCTCGAGAGACCCTCTTAACTTGATGAACAAACATTCGAGGAAGGTGAGTTAGAGAGAAGCTCCTGTTGCAGCGCGATTGCTGACAGTACACCTAGTATGCGGGTTTCGTCAATAATAAGGTACGATTGAAGGAATCATCCCTTTGACGACGGGGAAAGCCTCATGGAGCAGAAGCTAAAGTACCATGTTTCAAAGGCCGTCGGGATTCATCCAGCAGAGAAGGGTGGAGTCACCTTGACTACAAAGAAGCACAAGCATCTCAACCGACCTGCCGCGAATAAAAACGAGGTATCTTGGGGTGGGAATAAGTCAGGACCAAAGTCAGTTATACGCCCGGCATACAGCTTATGCTTTATATTTTGCTAATGAATTGGCAACAGGATCTACAAAGGCATCGTCAATTACACAGCAAAGCAGGGCTACAGAGCAGATCTACGCCAAGAGGCTGTCGCTCGTGCAAGTGCCATCCGCCAATCACAGAGACCGAAGAAGGAAGACCCAGAGCCAAAGCTGCGTGGCTCCAAGGCAAAGAAGGCGGAGGAGAAGGCGTCATGATAGGAGATCAAAAGTAGGCTTTTGGTAGCCTCTTACTGAGGTTAGAGGTGAAATTAAATACCAAGCATGATTTGCTGTTCTATAAGCTTCCCAATGATCTCTATTGTGGGATCTGATCCTCTGATACAGCTACGCTATCTGTGTCGCTAAATCCGAAAAGTGAAAATTGGAGATTGAATGTAGGCGTAGAACTGACACCCAAGCAATCAAAAACCGTTCATCCACAAAGCTTCGGCAACATATCACCTAGCCAAACAAGGGGATCGAGATTTGGGATTGCCGATAGATTCAAGCTGCACTCCAACCCTCGCGAATGAAGTGGTGATGGGATACCTTAGATAGCTTCGCCGATTATGGTGACTTCGCTGTCCGCACAGACGGCATTCGGGACCCCGCCGGCCGCGCCTTCTTGGTGGGGCAGCCTTCCGCTGAGCCAACACAACACTTTGGGACTTTTATGTTCCACCATCTTCTCCATTCATTCAATCCTCCAGCATCATAGAATTCTCATTGTCAACCCAACTTAATCACCAATCATTCTATGTATGCGCTCCTGTTGGGCCCTTACTGTACAGCTCACTGATCATGATAGTGCAGACCGCTTTTTAAGCTCAAAGACTCGGTCACCATGGTCAAAGCAGGCAAGCCATTGCCTAAGCAAGCTCTGAAATTCGTGCCACCTAATCATATCTCAGTTGTCTTGGGCGCCTCTGGTGGCATTGGCCAGGTAAGATTTTTGTCCAAGCGTTCCAATGTAACGGGTTCTTTGCTAACCTTGACGCTGGCAGCCCCTCTCCCTTTTGCTCAAAGCCTGTCCCGAGGTTGATGAGTTGTCGCTCTACGATGTCGTCGGTACCCCCGGTGTTGCTGCCGACCTTTCACACATCTCATCTGTAGCCGTGCGTGCTCCCAAAGCCGATCCCGAGTTTGATGCTGAAGCGGAATAGAAAATCACCGGCTTTCTCCCTCCTGATGATGGCTTAAAGAAAGCTCTAACAGGGGCAGATATTGTTGTCATCCCAGCTGGCATTCCTCGTTCGTACAAAGAGCTATATCCTATGTGCTAAGGGTCTAATGGAGAGATAGGCAAGCCAGGAATGACCCGTGACGATCTCTTCAAGATTAACGCAGGCATTGTACGTGACCTGGTCACCGGGATTGCGGAGACCTGCCCAAAAGCGTTCATCCTGGTCATTTCCAATCCAGTCAATTCCACGGTCCCAATTGCTGCCGAAGTCATGAAGAAAGCTGGCAAGTTTGATCCAAAGCGTCTTTTTGGTGTCACCACCTTGGACGTGGTTCGTGCGGAAACCTTCGTGCAGGAACACACCGGCGAGAGAGATCCTTCCAAGACAGTCATCCCTGTCATTGGTGGCCACTCTGGCGAGACCATCGTTCCTCTATTCAGTCTTGCAAAGCCTGCAGTCAAGATCCCAACAGACAAGCTAGAAAAATTAGTCAAGCGTAGGCGTTCCATTTCTGAATAATCAGGGAGTATGCTGATCATCGGTAGGCGTTCAATTCGGCGGTGACGAGGTCGTCGAGGCCAAAGGAGGTGCTGGCTCCGCAACTCTCTCAATGGCATATGCTGGCTATCGGTACAATCCTCGCTGCTCGCTGCCACTTCAGGTTGGAGTCTGTCTTACTAACAACAACGCAGTTTCGCGGAGAAGCTCATAAGGGCTACGAAGGGCGAGAAGGGAATAGTCGAGCCAACATATGTTTATCTTCCTGGTGTCAGCGGCGGTGATGCCATCGCCAAGGAGACTGGTGTAGATTATTTCTCAGTACCCGTTGAGCTTGGGGTATGTGCAGAGATATTGACCACTTATTTTCCACTTCTGCGGCGCTTTGCTGACCAAACATTAGCCCTCCGGAGCAGAGAAAGCCAACAACATCCTTTCCGAGATCAACGACGATGAGAAGAAACTTCTCGAGGCTTGCAAGACTGGCCTGAAGGGCAACATTGAGAAGGGGGTCGATTTCGTCCATAACCCACCACCAAAGTGATTCACCCGGGAAACACTCGTTTGTCTCTGATTCTTTGTCACCTTCTCACCCAATTCGTGACCTGAGACTTCAACTCTCTTGGATTACGCCCTATTAAAAGCTTTGTAGCCAGTATAGCATTAAAAGCTCATAGACTGATCTGTTATCTCTTGTACGTAGGCTTTGATCTTCTGCGAGTTCCAGATTCCTGCGGCTGAGGAGGAATGCGGATATAAATGATGATCTCGTTGGCCTGAGTTCATAGACTTATAGAACGGATTTCAGAACTCCAGAAGTATTCAGTGCAGAGAACAGAAGTATCTTAGTACAGCCATAGTGAGAGCAAAGAGGCCTCTATTTCTTGTGTCTGCAACGCCCATCTATGCCGCTAATTGCATCAACTTCATGTCAACATTGGGTTATGAAAGGGCGCCGTCAAGCTTTGGCATTCGTAGTTTTAATCTGGAAGGTAGCTGCCGGAAGTTCTGAAGTCTCTGCTTGCACTGTAGCAGTAATACCCATACTGGCCAGCCCACCTCTAATGACGCCGCAAGGAAACCAAAGGTACTGGCACCAAATTAGCTAGAAACCAACCACTGGCTTGCGTTATCTTCTCATACCGGCTGTGCTCGCGAAACAGCTTCGGAGGACGACGACATACTCATTCGAGAGAACGGTTTGAAGCTGTTATCCGTGAGGACGTAGACACCCTGACACACTCTTCGTAAGCCACGCCGTAACTCCAACTTGTTTCTCGATCGGGACCTCATACACGGTGGTTCGTCTTCAGATTATCAATCTGCTTCCTGAAGAGTAGAGCCCACATGTCCTTGCACAGGAACTTAATCACATCCAACGTATCCGTGAACCGTGGCCGATCTCTCGAGAACCTGTTCATAATCATTTCCTATCAGCCCATGCTCCATCCACACTTCTTCACATCTGCTCCGTAGCCCCCCTTTCCCTCCCCCCCGCAAGGAAAAATTCCAGAGAAAGCCTCACCTCTCAACAAGCCCCTGCCCAACTCTATACCCCGATGTCTCTAACCTCCGAAACGCAGCCTCTTTCTGCTCGTCCTCATCTACGACGGGCTTTACGCCATCCTGGCCAGGTATTGTGAGCTCATTGTTTAGTCTGTATGCCATTGGGACCATCTCGATTAGGAGAAGATCCATGCATGTGGAGTTGAGGAAGGTCGCGTAAGGATCTGAGGCGTTGTAGGGGGGGAAGGGTGCCTCGAAGGACATTGGGGCGGTGGCAGTGAGACGGAAAGGGTGGGGAGTGTCATATGGGATGGTGCGACTTTGATATTAATGTGGACATTCTTCAATTTGTGGAATTGTGAGGTATACGTTTGGGAGTGAAGTGGAAGTTTTGGGGCTGAATTCCGGGAGGGCAAGTCAAGATTACGCGGATTTTCTGGTTTCAAAGGCTCTCGACCAACGTATGCCAATTCTAAATATATTTTCGGACGCTGTCTAAGAGATCCGTAGCGAATTTATGGTTTATGTACGCGTGAGAGCCATCCACAGACTCCGAGTCAAGTGCTAACCCTGTTATCCCCGGCGCCGTCTGCTCCCTGTGGATAACTCCTAATGCTCCTGGCTGTAGAGATTACGCCCTGATGCTCCTTGAAAAAGGAGATTTTTTCCTGATGCTCCCTAGACATGTTTAGTAGTTGTACAAGCGCCGTAGGAAATCCGTAGAGTCGTGCGCGAAAACATTAGAAGGAAAATTGGCGTTAAGCATTGATAAAACATATTCTAGAATTTTGAATCCCAGTGCCATGTGCACCATCAGTCTTAGGGAGGATTGCGATACTCTTTCGCAACGTAACTGGGCGGTGGGAAAGGGTTCCTTGGCATCTCGCCATTGACAACGGTTGGCCGGAGCGGTATACTATCGATGGACGACAGTCTGGGTAGACCGACGGAGGGTCTATGAGTCATTTGTCTTTTGGCAGGTCTTGGTGGCTCGTCATCTTCGTCGCTACTTAAGGTCAGGTCCACTACTGGACCTGACGATCGTTTGCTACTTGTTGGAATTGGTGGTGCCGCCGATGAAAGTGATTGTTCTCTCGACGAGATTGGTGGTGTCCTCATTAGACCAGACTCATGAGTAGCCTCCCTCTTCACTGGAGCCAGCCTGGGCATGTCTTGGATCTCCACAAGGTCATCTTCGCCATCGCTACTGGTACGTCCATTTGTTCTTGGGGGTGAAGGAGCACTACCCGTAGTCTGGGTCCATTTGCCGTCTGGTTCGATGACAACTTGATCAATAGACTTAGGTGTCGACTTGAGAATGTCATCAACGTATCTAAAGCGGAAATCAGGTACACAGATCTGCGCTTATAGAAGATTACTCACTGGTCGAYGTGCAATTGACTGTATCCAACAGCCTTATTACAGACGGGACAAGTCCAAGTTGGAGCTTGCTCTTGAAGCTGGAGAAAGGACATGGCGTCGAAGCATTGATTGTGACTGCAAATGGAGGAACGACAAGGAATATCAATCCTCAATGTCGACAAAGGGCATTTCAAAGACATGATGCTGGAAGTGGCCACAATATCATTGTCATCGGCCCTGCTAATCACTATTCATAATGATCAATTAGTAGGCATATTGGCTTCTGCGATCCAAGCAACGTACTTTCGCGGATGACTTGCTCTTTCACTATCGTTTTGCCAGACTTAAGCTTAGAGACCAATTCTTCCACAGGATGGCGCTTTACTAGGTTGACAACCATGAGATACCTCTGCTTCCTTATCAGTAGTGCTCGAAGATAGTGCAACATGCCAAGCGGAGGGATCCCAATGGAGACGCCACAATGGGTCAACTTACTTTTTTGGTAAGTGCGTACGTAACAATCATTTCATTCCTGTATCCTGCTTTATGCCTAAGCAGACTAGTTATATCAGCGGGCTTTGTAGTCCCTGGTTTATTCTTTAGGCCCCTCAAATTTGCTTTTACCTCATCTTGGTTGACTTTGATCTCGAATTGATACGGGAATTCGATATCAACCATAGTGAACGGTGACATGGCGTCTGCAGCACAGTAAACCATTACTCTAATACAAGGGTCCGCAGCAAGCAGCTGAGCGGTGTCGGCTCGAAGGCTGATGGAGGCGTCGACCGTGTCTCGAGTAGTCTCTCGGACTAACACTTTTGTGATTAATCACGAATGTCAAAAGCTGGGTATTACAGTGAGAATGGAAGCCGGGCCCAACGTACTTTTGCATTCTAAGACCGAGGTTAAAGGCTCTATCACTGTGAAGAACGGACTTGATTTGAACTGCGGAGACCCTATACGCATATCAGAGGCTTCAAAACCAGTGAGGGAGGACTGCAAGCATACTTGGCCCAGATCCATTTGCATTCGCGGGCATACCAGGTATTCCAGGTCGGAACGTATTACTGCTGAAGGAGTTTTGATACGGAGTAGGCGCCTGGGGTGGATTGTTCGAGTACACTCGAGGCGCTGACGGCGAAGGCGATAGGCCCGCTGGATTGGCATCTGGATTGTAGACTAGATTTCTCAGATTGCGGAAGCGTTCTATATCATGGGCTTGAGCGTAACGGTGGAGTTCTATCATTCAAAGATCGGCTATTAGCTCATTGTGTATGCCATGGAGACTCGGAAGAAGGATTGGACGACTGAGGGTTCCATTTGTCCACGTCCGCATCTTTACATCAACCCTTGTGAAAGTAGTATGGGCGAGACTCACGGTTGATAATTCGCGTTTGCAAAGTAGCCTTTGCACCCGAGACTGGGAGTGATTCCTTTTTCAATATCATTTTCAGCTGATTGTTTATCAACGTCTTCACCTTCGCAGCCACAGCCTCCGCATTGACAGGCTCCACCGAACTCATCGTTGCGGCTCCTCCAAAGAAGACCCTAGAAAGTCCGCCGCTGGAGGTAAAGGCGCTCGCGCAGGGTTTTGAGAAGCCAAAGAATCATGTGGGATGTTGGGCTGGCGATTCACTGGAGCGTCAAGTTAGTTGGACCGATATTAAAAGGTCTTGAAGGTGTCAGAGCGTCGGAGGTAGAATGGTGGAGCCATGGGTGCAAGGCGACACAGATAAAGTGCGGCCGAATTCCGATCGGGAATCAATCAAAGTTCACTTTGCGGTTACTTGCTGCTCAGTTGAGAGTACGCTTATCACATCACTCAGGCACACCCAACCTGACCTGACCTGCGCTACATTATTCATCCTCATTCAGAAGTTGAGCGATCAAAAACCCCGGAACCACTTTGCAGGTTCCTTCTCCCACCAAGGGATCGCTGTCAAATCACGAGATATAACATGGCGAAGGGCTTACGCTCGAGTCGTAACAAAGCCAACAATTCGAAACTTCGATCTAAGGTGTTTGGGCCGGTGGAGGATGAAAGGAAGCAGCGCCTCTCAGCAAAATTGCTAGAATTAGCTACCAAACCCGCAACGAAGGCTGGGGAGGATGCAAAGATGATCGACGAGCAAGGTTGGCTGCCCTGTTATGACAACAGCAACAACACTGTGGCCACTGTTACTGACCTTGTTGCTATCCTTACAGAGCCAACGAGTCCGAAGAAGGCGGAGGCAGAAGCAGACATTGGCGCAAGCGAGCAGGGTAAGCCTACTGCCTATCGAGGCGACTTTATCGCGCTTGTGATGTTAACAAGTTTCTAATTTACAGAGATGGATGTTGAACAAGATGACGACTCTATGAAAGCTGCGCAATCAAGACCAAGGAGCAGTGGGCGGATACAGAAGAAAGGGAGAGGCAAAGCGAAAGCTGCAATGATATTTCCTGTCTACAGGAAGGGGAAGAGGGTGGGGCCTCATCTGRATAAAAGACAAAGGCGGAAGAGTTTGCGGCCATAGAGTGATATTTGCACGGGCTATCAAAGAACGTGCAACATAACGATATGTCTAGCGTCCCTAATATCAAATGCTTGCTCAACACTCCACGTTCCTGCTCTGCGTTCCCCTCATGAGCTTGTGTCTACTTCTTGCGCCCAAAATGTTCTCTCTTCTACCTCTCATAATACCCACGCATACTTGGTAGTAAGAGGTATTCTCAGATGGCAGAGCCGCAATATGCACAAAACAGGCAAGGCCTGCAACGTGAGGCTTCGGCTGTGGCTGACGGGAGATCTGCAGCGCCGAGGACCTTAAATGCAGGCTTTAAATTTTGACAACATTCTCCGCCCAAGGGACTGAATGTCTTTTCCGACCCGACAGCTGCATAGGTCGATACAATGAGACCATTGTCCGCTGAATGATTACTCTTACCTGGACCAGGTCTTTCTTCATGTCTGGGTGCTAAACATGAATTGGGTACTGTGAAGCATTGAGCATGCTTACACAATGTTGCAAAGACTCTCGATACCATTGCTGACTATCGCAAACCTACTAATACCAATCGCCATATTGATTTTCGCAACAGGTTTCTTTCCTTACAAACCTTTCATCGCTGGTAGAGCTTCCTATGGAGACGGCAAGGATGGCAAGAACAACAACAAATATGGAATGGCTCCTTTCGACAAGGTAGTATTCATGGTCGTTGATGCGCTTAGGAGGTTAGAATTCTTCCAGGCCATTGCTATGCTGTTACTAAGACTATCAGCGATTTTGTCTATTCCAACCACTCAGGCTTCACATTTACTCAAAGGTCAGCACGTACACCTGTCACGGTTTAGTCAAGCTGACTCTGGTATTGCAGTCTTATCCGATCAGGCGCAGCCATGCCGTTCACGGCCCATGCCACATCCCCCACAATAACCATGCCTCGAGTCAAAGCAATGACCACCGGATCAATACCTTCCTTCCTCGACGTCATCCTCAATTTCGCTGAGTCTGATACAACTTCAAGCTTGGCTAACCAGGACACCTGGCTTTCGCAATTGAAGGACAAGCCAGAAGGCAAATTGGTGATGTACGGTGATGACACCTGGCTGAAGTTGTTTCCTAGCGTGTTCGCTCGTGCGGATGGCACTTCGAGCTTCTTCGTGTCGGTTAGTGGTCCTTCGTCGGATATGTACATAGATGCTGTAATACTGAGAAACAATCAATAGGATTTCACGGAAGTGGACAATAATGTGACAAGGCATGTGCCTTTAGAGATGAAGCAGAGCGATTGGAATGGCATGATCCTACATTATCTCGGACTCGACCATATTGGACACAAGGCGGGTCCTAGGAGGTAACATGAAACAGGCGAATGAAGGAGAAACATATATTGACTCTTGTTGCAGTCCTCACATGATACCAAAGCAGGCAGAGATGGATGATATTGTGAAGCAAATCTACCAGGCAATTGAGGCAGAAGAGCATTTGCAGTCTACCCTCCTCGTTGTTTGTGGCGACCATGGCATGAATGAAGCCGGCAATCATGGAGGATCAGCAGAAGGCGAGACGTCTCCAGCGCTGGTCTTTCTATCCCCCAAATTTCGAACCATTTCTGGGAGGTCCGAATGCCCACTTGTTGTGCCAGAATCATCCTTTGAATACTATACCACAGTGGAACAGTCAGACATTGCGCCTACACTCGCTGGTTTACTGGGATTCCCAATACCTCTCAATAACTTGGGCGTCTTTATCCCAGACTTGTTGGCGTTTTGGGATGATGGTGAGCCCGCCCGAGCATGACCTATTCGGGTACACCAACTAACGGGTATCACAGATGTTAAGTTACATCTCATGCAACAGAATGCTCGGCAGATCCTAGAGATTGTCCGTGGGACTTTTCCAGGGCTACCCTTCGATGGTACAACAGACGGCAATGATTGTGCCTCGCTGAACTCTGACGGAGAGATACTGGACTGCCTCTGGTCTAGGGCGACGAAGTCTTTGGACCCTCCTGACCATGTGGACGGTGCCGAAGCACTGCGAGCATATACAGAAGTGTGTTAATTGCTCGCCATCAAAGAGGCCAGTGCTAAAGTGTATTCAGTTCTCCAAGCGTGCCCAAAATGTTATGAGCAGTACTGCCAGTAACTACGATGTCGGCAGGCTCCACGTAGGTATTGTCCTTGCTGGGCTGGCAATGGTTGCTTGTCTCACTACAGCTTCCACCGCTCTATTAGCATCACGCTCGAGCGGTCTATGGACTTCATCGGTAATGACCCTCTACGGTGCGATGATGTTTGCGAGCAGTTATGTCGAGGAGGAACAGCATTTCTGGTACTGGGCATCTTCTGGCTGGCTTGCATGGTTGTTCTTGAAACAGTGAGTCATGTCTCAAGCCTCATCCTGGTCAAAGCTGATGGTGTGTAGACATAGCACTGTACAGATGGGTGGCTTCTGGAAAGCTTGGGTGGCAGTCCCGCTGCTTGCTATTTTGCGAGTGGTCCGTGTCTGGAATCAGACAGGCCAAAAGCATGCTGGTGAGCCAGACATTGCAAAGACGTTACTACCTGCACACACCTCCGTACTCTGGTTGCTTGTGCTTGCAACCTATCTCGATGTTGTCCAACGGCTGTCGAGGAGAGCTCTGCCATGGACGTCGCGGCGTGTCTCATTCGCGGCTTCGCTCGCTTTAGGCCTTACAGCTCTCAGCTTCAAAGTCGACTTCACAAAGGCAGACGCTCCGGAACTCTTGGACGGTCTTCATCTTTTCTCTTTTCTGAGACCAACGAAAGAGACTTCCTTGATAGCCCAAGCAAGGGCATTATTTATCGGTATCACGGCTATACTACTACTGAGTATCTACCCTTTGTTTTACAAACGAATCTCCCAAGCTGGAAAATTTGAAAATACAGCACAGCTCCCAGTCGATGCAGGCATGCTAATGGACCAAGTTTCGGCCCTCCGAACTCTACACGACTTATTCACACTATTCCTCATGACCCAGTCAAGAGCAACCAACATCCCCCTATTCCTTCTGTTTGAAATACAATACAATATTCTAGATTTAGTAGAGCTGTCCGGAGTTGAACTGACATTGACATCTCATCTCTTCCAGTACGCGTCATTCTTCGCATTTGGAGGTTCCAACACCATCTCCTCAATCGATCTTTCAAACGCATATAACGGTGTGGCTGGGTACAACGTCGTAGCTGTGGGCATACTGACTTTTTGTGGTAATTGGGCGGGCCCCTTGTGGTGGACCTCAGCGACAGCGCTGTTGTTGTCAAAGCGTCGCAATCAAGGTCGAAGGAGACGGTGGTTCGAACACATCTCGGTGCTTACAGCCTTTGTCTCAAGCGGTGTTCTTTCTGTAATGCTCGCATGTACGGCGTTGAGAACGCATTTGTTCATATGGACGGTTTTCTCGCCCAAGTATTTGTATAGCATGGCGTGGAGCATGGGCCAGCATCTTTGTATTAATATTGGGCTCGGTAGCATACTGTATTGGGTAGGAACTTCGTAATACTCTATTCGAACCGTACAATGCTGTCGAGACAGCTCCATTAACGATCGTGTCTATACTGAGACACAACAATACTCTTATTACTCCAATCCTTGGAATAGGTCGTCGATTATGTTCGTAGACCTCCTTTTCTGCCTTTTAGCAGACTTTCTTGAAACCTTTTTCTCTTTGGCTGCGGAGGCCTCTTTGCTCTCCTCACTTAGTCTGAATTCCGGACCTACAACTACCGCACCTGCCTCCAGGCCTTCCAGAGCTCCACGTCCATCACCAGAGACTAACAGCTCAGGCAAGTCACCAGCAACCGGAAAGTGCGGTCCAACCTCAACATCAGATCTCGAAGTCACAGGCTTCGCCACCGCTTCCCCCAAGTCCTCAAAATCCTTTGTCAGAGCCTTGTGGCTGTCACTCGCAGGTCTCACACTCAGATTACCAGGTTCTTCAACCGGCCCATCCTCAAGCCCAATGATACGCTGGATCCTAGCAAGCTCTGCAACCASCGTAAGACCGAGAGCCGAGAACTGATTATCATTGACGAYTTGGGTGAAAACCCTGAGGCACATCAATGTTCAACATAATGCTGAAGCAAGATTACAGAGGTGACGCACCCGTAGCACCTGGGAAACAGGTGTTCATTCATATACTTAATCCTGACCGAGGCACGTTCAACGTTTCCATGTCCGATGTCTGTGATGAGTTTCGCAATGCTTCGTCTTAGCATAGCCAGCCATTTCCACCAGTGACTGTGGCGATGCTGGTTTTTGTTTCGATGATGTATCAGGTGAAGAATCTGCGAGACTCCCTGTAATTGGCTAACATCGGTATTCATCATATACCTAGAGTCTGACGAAAGTAATCTGGTTGCGGAAGCGGAGAGTTTGGACCGCAAGTGGGCAGATCAAAGCCCACTGCAGATAAGTTCCGAGTAATGCTGAAGTGAAYTARAAGCTTATGACGAGAGCGAAAGTATTGGGCTACGGGCACGGCATGAGGTTGTTTCATTAATGTTACTTTTGTCAATTCTAGGTGCCGTGTATGAGCTATTTAAGTGCTAGAACAGCATGAGCTGCTACAGCCATGATATTATGTTTGTTCCTCCAGCGATATAGCCACCAAACATTTGAAGCCTTTTTCCAGCTAAAGGTAAACTCGAACAGTGACATAAGAGACGTGACATTTCAAAAGACAACGGTGATTAATGTCCTCTCGAATCATTGAGACCGCCAAACTCGCCCGCGTATACAAATGAGACGACAATTCCTAGAAATCAATGAAAGCCTTTCATCATCTGCCATCTTCTCAGGAATAATCTATGTCCGATATCCATCGATATAGGCCCAAATTAGTGTGGACACCATACATGTAAGCCATCGATATTGAAGTATGAGAGCGTACGGTCAAAATTTTGCAACATCGAGACGACTAGAATGGAGGTCCATTTAAGCTCGAATAGCACGATTCGCTTAATCCTCCGTGTGATGCAGACGTGTGCAAAGGGTTGATACCGTTCTGATTGGTATATTGGTTCAAACCATACGAATCCTCGACTTCTGCGAGCCTAGTACCGCGATCGTACTGGGAACGGCGGCGACGTTGTTCGTCGCGAAAGTTCTGGCCAGCTCTRGGAGCAAAGAGTCCTGCAAAAKTGATTAGCCAGCTTATACATTGTCCGCAGGCCTTGTRACTCACCAACGTGCTCTGCGTTCTCCACGCTTCGTTTCATCTTTGATGGATTGTCTGGCCGTGGGAAATCTTCTTCCTTTCCTGCCAAGGGACCATTGCCAGCGTGGAAAAGCTGTGAATGATCAGTATACTTGTCGCTTCAGCGTCTTTCTCAATACATATAGTACGTACCTTTGGACGGAAGCCCGGATACTCGAGCATCACAGAGCTGTTGCGGAACTTCTGAATAAGACAGTCCCTGCCTTGAATGGCTATGAAATGTTAACAAGATACCAATGATCAGAGCCCGGTCCAACGCACTGGCGTAAGAGACCTCCGCAACTTTGTCGCTGTTGTAACGGTTCCTGAACCCATATGAGCGTCATCCCCATCACGTCTTCAATGAGTTTTCACTAACCAGCGTCGACCTGCTCTAGCCTCCACGAACTGCAATCATGTCAATCTTCAGTCAATCTGTCGGCTGAAATAGATACTAACATCAATTATGGAGTATGGCTGTTCACGATTAGCATGTTATGTCCAAGGTTTGTGCACAGATGACCACTTACATCTTCAAAGTTGATGAAAGCATAACCGACACTGCGGATAATTAGACACGTGATTCGAGGGCGCTCATTGCGTGTTGCCTTCAGAAGACTTACTTGCAGTTATTAGCAAAATCTAAAGACATCATGTCAGCAAGGGAATAGTAATAGGCYAGCAGATAGATTACCAATTCGTAGATACATGAAATCATATTTGGCAAAACTCGTCTCATCAACTATTTCCTTGAGCATTGCCTAGAGCGTGTAAGTTTTGGGAGCAACTTTGAAGTGTAGTGCATACCTGATCAATCTTATTAGGAATATTTCGTAACATGATCTACCAGACTAGATTAGCGCAAATCTGTATATTGCTGCGAAGGAATCACTTACCGTTGTCCGAACATCGATACCGTCGCGAATGCGACCAACATCCACAACATTATGATGGCCCGATGGGTTGTCATGGTATTGACGGCCACCCAACCTGGTTTGACCGCTCTGCCGTTGGCCCTGCGGCCCTTGACCATGAGATGGCATTGTCAACGCCCCTCGCTCTTGCCCAATGGCACCTGGGCTGGAAGATGTCCAGATGGGTGACTGCATTCCAAGATTTGGGTAGGGCATATATGTTGGGCTCCACGTGGGGTTGTGGTAGGAAATTCCGCTGGGAAAGCCAAGTGTGTAGCTGTCGATCGTTGGTGGTGTAGGTTGTCCACCGGCATTGCTGCGTTGGGGAAGCGGCCGGCTGGCCGGCGTCGAGATATGGAAAGGGGAGAATGAAGGGGTGCGCGGGGTCTGAGGGCCATATGTGTCACGGTGGCTGTTCAGGTCCATACTCCTCAGTGCACTATCCAAACCAGAGTCTTGACCCATGATGAAGGGGCCAAGAACCTTCCTTGTCGAGTTCTTCTCATCGGGCTCGTAGGACGATATTATCAAGGTGCACCCCTGTGTGAGTCAGCTCGCTGCAAGTACCCGATGGGGGGTCGGAGCTCACGCAGATCTTGAATCCGTTCACRTTCAAAGCATCGTGAACTGCAGAAGCATTGTAATACTCCGCTCGATAGGTCGATGCTCTGTCATCGTTCTTGACAACACGGAATGACACTAGCCAGCCAAAATTTCCCAAAAATTGTTTAACATGCTCTGCAACGGCCGCAACGTCCAAGTGTTCATACACATTGTCATACTTGGCTACCACAAGTACTTGGCCTTCATAGGTGGAGATAGAAGAACATTTTGAGCTCCCTGGTTCGAGCTTTAACGCAAAGTGTTTCGGTGAGATATAGCTAATACTCCAAGATGGACGGTGTGTTTTGGCTGCACGGTATGCAGCTTCGGCGTCTCCAAGATCCACGAACTTAAGGTAGATCGTACCAATGGAGGGTAGCTCGGCAGTCAAGATTTGCTCTAGGGAACGAAACTTGTTTTCCTAGCATACATTTGTAAGTGCTCTTGGATTGATCATGTGCAAGACTTACGCCGAAYAATCCATAGATGTCACTCATCGAAGTAGTCGGAGGAATGTTACATAGCATAATTGCTCGAGACAACCCCTCATCAGATGAGAATCCTCTATCAATGTTCCCTCCACCAGCAGAGGAGGCGTCATACTGGGTCGAGGCTGCGTGGATGCTCGTTGGCCGAAGTCCAAGGCCAGGAGGACCAGAAAGGGCACATTTCGTGGCTGTTAGATTGTTCTGAGAAGAGCTAGGAGCTGCAGGAGAGACCGGGTACTTCGGACTGGAAACATTGATTTGATGGCTCGCAATAGGAATGAGGTGACCATTGCTGCTAGAAAATGCAATGCTTGAAGCAGGGGTGAAGTTCGAAGCTCCAGGTGACAGCTTAGACACCCCAGTGGATGGCTGCGTTACAGGGTTTGAGAACGAACCAGAGACGAACGGATCTGGGGATACCAAGGAGGTGGTTCCGCCAAGTTTACCGTTTGGACTGAAGTTGGTATTGGTATGCACCAGATTGAAGGCCGGCGGCACGTTTGATCTGACAATACCATGACTTGCAACTTTGAAGCTCTCAAAGTTATCCTCAGGAGAGAAAGCAGAGATCTTCGTTGCTGGGGTCCCACGATGGGAGTCGATCTCTTCAGAAGAATTGGGGCTGGTAGAAATGCCATGAGCGTCCTGTGTACCTGCCATCACCGCGAGCTATTGAGCTGATGGGGGTTGGATTGGCTGGTTCGTGTATGGCAGGAAAGTAGACTGGGGAAAGAGAGGTCAAGACAATTCCTGTCCAAGAAGGATGTGAACAAAGGCTCGTCACAATAATTGAGTCTTCGATCGTCTTCAACTAGACCTGCAGCATGGACTACTGACACAGAATGGGTAAAGAGTGTATGGATACTTGTGCAAGAGGAGAAGGATGGAGGAAAGGAAAGATGGTGAAGGAGGATGCAGAAATTCAATTTGTCCAGGGCGAGGTGGGATAAATAAMCCAGCCGATGCATCTCAGAGGTGGCAAGAGCGAAGTCGTCGTACATGACAAATATTCATTCGGACTTCGCTTCGAAGATTCCGGTGATGTTCTTGCTGGATTGTACCTTATTAAGAGAGAGGATTTTCTTGGCAGATGGCAGATACACAAAGTAAATTTCTCTACATCCCAATCATTTGTCGCCTCAGGAATTCCATGAGCTCGTTCGTACCTCTATCACATTTCCGCAGGCTTCTTATTGCAGTCATTCAAATGAAAACAGTCTTACTATTCTTGGAGGAGACGCAATGGGTCGAGTGTGCCTGCTCATTATTRTGATGTAGGAGCTTACCTTCATAGTGAAGTGAGAGAGATGGGGATCTTGTATGGAATTGTTTTGTCGATCCTTTGGAGGAAGGAGGTACTACCACGTTAAGGGACGAGGATTAATTTGGATTAGCGTTATATTCTACCTTGGTTGACATTTATTAATTCTTGGCGCAGATCTACCGATCTAATCGTCTGCTGCTGGATCTTTCCATGCAACATTCTGCTCCGCGGACCAAGTCCTCGGGAAGAAGATCGAACAATGCGCGTCTGCTACAATTGTGTGTCCCAAATGCTTTCTTGAGCCCTATCTGCAGGTAAAACGGCTTTTGTTACAACTCGGGTACCTACAGAGTACGAGTAGCGGGATGATTCGCCTTGGTCTTGGCATCGTGAGCTATTGTTGTCTACCTTAATTTACTGTATCCTCTTACTACCCAATAAAGGAATACTGCTCAAAGTCCCAACACTGCTGTGCGCGAGCGAGGAAGCTCTCAGGGTCATGGGTCTTGTATTGACCCTATTTGATATGCCTATAGAACATCGAGACTGAACACCATCTCCGCTACTCCCAAGTGAAAAWTATTCCTGCCTGTTGCCTACAATTCCACCATGCCTTCAGCAATTGACCACCGGAGGGAACTGGAATATGCTGTACAGCAGGTATATCTTAGCCCTAAGCCCTTTGCTTGTTGAACCTTATGCCTTCTGACATGCTGCAGATAATTCAGTCTCCTTCTGACAACGAGTATTTCAACCAGCTTCTGCCGGCAATTAAAGATGCCAGCAAAGGCGGGCAAGGCCAGCAATTATTGCAATCCCTGAAACAATATTCTGCGAACCGCGAGGCGGAGATCGAGCGGATATGCAATACCAACCATCAAGGCTTCGTAAGCTCCGTCAACCAACTTCTTCATGTACGGGAAGGCACTGTCAATCTTGCCTCCGAGGTCCTGCAACTTAATCAGTCCATACAATCAAGCACCGAGAAGCTGGCTGAGCAGAAAAAGGCTCTCGTGGATTCGCGCGGGGTCAGACAGAACATAGATGAAGCAACACAGGCTTTACGTGATTGCTTGGAGGTTTTACGGCTAGCCAATCAGGTGCATGACCTTTTGGGCAAAAAGAGCCATTATTCTGCATTGAGAGCGCTCGATGAACTTCAGAACGTTCATCTCAAAGAGATCACTCAATATAAAATTGCGGAAATGATTCAAAAGTCAGTGCCTGCCACGAAAAAACTTATTGCCGAGGCCGTAATGACAGATCTGAACACATGGCTTTTCCGGATAAGAGAAACTTCTCAATTTCTTGGGGAGGTAGCATTCTATCATACTGAGCAGAGACGAAACCGGCAGAAGGAGCGAGCAGACTCCTCTCCGTACCTCGCCAACTTCAAGCTTAATTCAGCTATTGAGCTAGTCTCTGATGAAACCGAGGAATTCGATATTCTTGATAATGATGATGTCCAAGTGGACTTCACACCCTTGTTTGAATGTCTCCACATACACAAGGCCTTGGGCCAAGTTGATAAGTTCAGGGGGGAGTATGCTGCTACTCGAAGACAGCAAAAGGAACTTCTTATGCCAGCTTCTGTGAATCTCATTGACGCAGAAGACTCAAGCCTTAACGAATTGCTGGAAGGAATTGCGGGCTTCGCAATAGTGGAAAAGGCAACAATGAAGAAGACCCCGGAATTACGGTCGGCGATCGATGTTGATGAGCTTTGGGATTCCATGTGTCAATCAGCCATCATGCTGATATCGAAGGCATTGCACGAGGTCACTAACGCAGAGGTATTACTCAAGATTAAGGGCCATATTGCGCTCTTTATTCAGACCATGAATGTAAGTCGAGTGTGGAATTCTTTATACATTCCCAGTATGAAGCTAATCGACATAGTCATGGAATTATCCAGTGGGCGCTCTCGATGCATTCCTCCTCAAGCTGTTTGAAAAGTATGCTGAGCTATTGAAGAGACGTTTCAGCGACGATTTTCAGGAGATTGTCTCCACCGATGACTACATGCCCATGCCCATCAACAAATTAGATGAGTATGACAAAGTAGTCAACGTCAGCTGGTATACGCCAGACAAGCCGAGAGAAGAGATACGCTTCCCTTGTGTTCTACCATTCTCTCAGATGTATCCACTCTGCTGCATCGACATTCGAAACTTCTTGAACCAATTTTACTTCTTCTCCGATGATCATTTCCAGCATCCACGAGTTATCGACGAGACACTCAAGACAGCTCTTGATACCCTTCTTTCACAGAGCGTTTGTCGTTTATTGGTCGAGAGACTCAGCTCGCAGTATCTAGGCCAGATAGTCCAGATCCTCATCAATTTGGAACATTTCGAGATTGCGTGCCAGGAATTGGAGCCTTTGCTTGCTGCCGCGAGGTCTACTGCCTCCGTCGGTGGCAGCGTTACTCTCAATGCCACGGAAGAGTTTCGCAGCAACAAGAAGACAGCCGAAAAGCGGATTTTCGAGCTAGTTAACTCAAAAATAGATGATCTCATTGGTACTGCGGAGTATAATTGGATGGCTCCTACTCTTGAGAAAGAGCCAAGCAATTACATGCAAACATTGACGCGGTATTTGTCAAACATCATGAATTCTGTCCTATTGGGTCTGCCCACAGAAATCAAAGAACTAATATATTTTGACGCATTAAGCCATGCAGCAACCATGATCCTATCCCTTCCCCTCTCTCCAACGGTGCCGCGGATCAATCCGAATGGAGTAGCTGCACTTGCCAAAGATGTTCAATACCTAACCGAGTTCGTAGACACACTTGGAAATCCCATACTACGAGAAAATTTGGACGAACTACAACAAACAGTCATGTTGATGCAGGCGGAGAATTCAGACGAATTCTACGATGTGGCTACCAGAAACAAGAAGTACGGAAGAGTTGATGCGATGAACGGGCCAATATTACTCGAGAAGTATGTATAGAACTTACTCTTGTGCCTGTCCTAGATATCACAAGCGCAAGTGCATGGCTGACCCTCAATAGACTCACCCATACTGTCCAGACTCCTGCCAGTCTGAAAACGGAAAACTTCAGGCATTATCTTCGCGGTTTGGCATGAAGTCTCTGCAGCGGGCTCAAGTCGAGGACCCAAAGGATTAAGGAAAACAGCAACATGAATATGATGTTGAAAAGGATGTACTCCTTTAACATATATGAAGTTGAATGTGTATGTGTCGCCAGCAGATAGGGGACCTGGTTGGATGCCCCGTGCGTGGGGAAGTGCAACGACGCTTAGCACCTAGAGCCCCCGCTCCCATCGTAATTGTCTGCACTCTTCGACTATCTAGAGTCTATGCGGGCGCAGGTCAGCGGTTGATTAGAGGTAAACGAGAGATCCATATGGGAAAGCGCTCTAACTTCAGAATCTGACAATGCACTTTGTTGTGGAGAGACACTAGCATGGAAGGTCGATGACGCACGCGAACTCTGCAGAAGCATGAGGCTTGTGAAGGGAAATTCCTATTCAATGCAGGCTAAGATTGCAGGCTATAGCTGAAGCTTGTCGTCATCTAGATGCACATAGCGCATGTGAATCGATAGCGTATAGAACTAGCATTGCTTTGCCAATCCATTCATGCTTTGCCCCAGACTCCCAACAATGAATTAATTCCGCTCACTAGAACGTGATGAATAACAACAATCGAATATTTTGGGCTCGATTTTCACAAGCCTCATCCAACTTCATAATCCCGTTCGCCCTCAGCGTCTGCATCCCCTTCGCCTCCGTCATGTCTCTGGTACTGGTGCCCCGGATTTTGTCCTCCTGATGGATCCTGAGTTCTTTGGTTGACCTGATACATCTGAGTAGAATAGTGAGCGATCATCTCCAACACGTTTCATTAAGAGTTAAATTACTTACCTGCTGTGCTGTTGGCATGGGTGTATAGCCATACATGCCCTCTAGATAAGGTGGTTGCGGCTGGTATGCGGTTGGGTCTGGCTGTACCTGTGGAGTGTACATGCCTGGTTGGGTCCTGAAATCCTGCTCCTGAGCCATCTGACGATTGTCAAGGGGCGCATAATCTGGATGACCCATATGCTGTGGTTGCTGTTGCTGAGGGTGACCTGGGGGAGGCTGCTGTTGAACGCTGTTCTGGGGCGGAATGATCTGACCGGTAGATGACGCTTGAGCTGTTGCTGCGCCCGCCCCTCCGGCTCCCTGCCCCGACCGTTTGGCGTGACTTGCAGCTTCTTCGCGGGGGACAATGTCGATCAGGAAATCGAACATGTCTGACTTCGCAAGTGCGGAAGCGATATCAGAGCGTTGTAATGTTCTCCTTTTGTTTTCCTCGGCATGGATCCATGCTCGCATTGTCAACTCGGTGATAAATATGTCGCAGCCTTTGGCAAATAGTATAGGTGCTTCAGCGGAGATCATCTTGACGTCGGGGTCTGCTTTCATGACTTTCTTTATCCTTGCCAAGGGAAGCTGGTGGAGTTTGTAGTCGTGGGTTTCATTCTCGAGATGATTGATAGTCTGCTGCCAATACGTCGTCAAAATATCACGATAGTTGCCATTAAGCCCTTGACTAACCTAGAGATCATGTCAGTAATTGTCAATTTTATGCATWRGAATGAAAGACCCTYACATTAGCCCACGTCCCCGTATAGAACTCTGGAGCCGTGTAACCTTGTTGGGCTGCTACCTGTAATGGTGATTAGCATGTCCTTGAAGCCGGGCCTTATCTGGCTGGAAAAAGCGGGTTGCGGTTACGTACTGTGGCACTTGCACCTGTGATAGGAGGACACCGTCAGCTTGTTGATTCCCTACGGGCGATGCATAGACGCGTGTGATATTGCCCATGTGCCACGGCCGAAAGCCAGTATTGGGAAGCGAGAATGATATTACGCGAGGAAGGCAACATACCGTAGTGTCCCCCATGTTGGGGATCATATTTTGTTTGCTGGTGCTGCTGTTGCTGCCCGGAACCTGGTGGGTTCTGGTCCATGGTATGATTCCGCTTAACGGGAATCTATAAGGGTGGTGGGCAATGGCAAATGACGGGTTCCGCACTCGATGTGCGAATTCGACAGGAATRGGACCCGATCTTAGGAATTTGTCTGCGGATATATGAATGAAACAAGAGGAAGGCGGTGAGACAGGGTTCGAAAGAGGAAGTGGTGCGCGATGAAGGGTCGGTTGTTGATTGGAATTACGCTATTGAAGGGGACCGGGAGTGTGGGGTAGGAAGGGTGGTTGAGTGGATGGTATTGATTTCTGGCTACATATGTGACTGAGGGCTTTTGCGAGTGCAGAATGGGTAACGACAGTGACAGCGAATTGGCGCTCGAGTGAGGTGTTCGGGTGCTCCAGCTCCTTCAGCTTAGGTAAGCTTGCCTTATCTTATGGTGTTACCTTAGTGTAGCTTGGGAGAAAATTACCTCACCTAGACAGTACACTTTAGGCGCTACCTTAGACAACCATTTTGATATTGCCCTGTACCAAGACACACAGTATTAAGGTACCTTGAATATGGTCATAGTGGGGCTTTGTTGATGATCGCCCATCCTCTGTTGATCACCCCACGCCTTGAGCCAACTTCGCAGAGTAAGCTGTCCCTAACGGTGGGGTAGCTACGATCGCTTCATCCCGATTAATACAGTACTGTAATTTCGAAGGCAAAACAACAATACGCTGCATGTCAGCCCAATAATGTCGCCCAATGTCCACAAGGCTGCAATGCTGCCACCAAAGACCCTGTAGGTATTGTGATTATTCTGTTGCAGACGTCATTAGGTACCGTAAAGCTTGTTTCCCCGGCTGCTGTCTGGAGCATGGCTTGATCAAACAGGCAATGCATTGTCTATGGGTTTGTCTACGTTCTCAAGCAGCTAACATTCGGTACACCGTAATCGTGTATACACAAAAGAAGTTGAAGATATTACATCAGCAAAAGAATGGCTTTTGGCGTCCTGGAAGTACCTTACCTTAAGGTAGGTACCGTTTTCCCCGGAGCAACGAGGCGCTAGCTCTAGCGCCCGAGGCGATTCTTCAATGCTGAATTTCTTCGCAGGCCCACACAAATTCACATCAATAGTGCTCAGCTGCAACCCCACCTGGTCGATAACGAAGCATGGACCAGCAAGGTGATTGGGAAGATAGTGATCTATCTGACAGCCAGGTCAAATCTTTGCTCCAGCGAGCCGAGCAACGTCCAAAGAATTCTGAGACGACTCGCAACCATCCTACAAAGGCACCAACATGGCAGAGGTATGCTACGGCAGTCTAAGACTAAATTACCATGCTGAATCAGGCGTAGGATATCCAAGCTGGAAACAGGCGCTATAACGCAACCGTATATCTCCACGATTGACGGGATCGCCCGGACGGACTCAAGTCGGCTCCTTAGCAGCCAGGACAGAGGCCTTTCAAATAGCGCTCGCAGAGTGGAGGACCCGGTGAAATTGAAGGCACGCGTTTCAAAGGTGAGTTTTTATCATGCAAACTTATTGTTTCCTTCCCTTTGATGAAATATATCCATATTTCCCTTGAAGCGGAGAATCCGGTCCCGTTTTGGGTACACGCTCTGCATCGCTGAGAGACTTTATACATAGTTACTCTGAGGATGTCATTTCTCCTAATAGTGTGAACTCCAGTTTTTGATGTCATCAAGCTGACGTTCTTCACAGGAAAAGCGAGCTACTGCAGGACCTGACTTCTTCGACATGCCTCGCACCAATCTAACTCCTGAGCTCAAGACAGACCTACGACTCCTTCAAATGCGGTCTGTACTGGATCCTCATAGACATTACAAGAAGACTTCTAAGGCTTCCGTACCTCAATATTCTCAAGTGGGTACTATAATTGAAGGTCCAACCGAGTACCTCACTTCCCGGCTTCCAAACAAAGAGCGCAAAAAGACTTTCGTCGAAGAAGTCTTGGCGAATGAGACTTCTACAAGCCGCTTCAAGAGCAAATATAATGATGTTCAAGCGTCTAAGACTAGTGGTAGGAAAGCGTTTTACAAAAAGTTGAAGGCAAAGAGGTCTGGTGGCATCTACAAGCGTTAAAGATGGCTCTTCTTTTATCTTCAACCAAGTGACGACGTCAAAACGTGCTGATCTTGGTCAGTGATAAGAGTTTTGCAAATGCCGCAGCAATCCATTGTCTCGCCATTCCACACAACCTCCATCGCGAATCTCGGAAGCCTTTCGCCGCTCAAGAAGCATGGTCGGTGTTCAGTATATCTCGTACCAAAAGACTCACCAAATGCTACCAGGAAACCATTAGTTCAACGCGCTCACACACTTCTCTATGCACCGTACCTGGACATCCGCTGCAGCCTTTTGACCAGCTTCTAGCACCTCTTCATGGTTTGCTTTACCCTTCTCGATTGCCCTCTTGAGGTCCTGACCTCTGGAGTCTTGGATAGATGTTTCGTCACCTCGCGGTCCGGGATCGAGTACCGCGTTGTTGGTTACAAGGCTCAATGCAAGGACCCTCATGTTACAGTGCCGTGCTACGATGATTTCAGGCACTGTCGACATTCCGACAACATCTGCTCCCAAGCCTCGCAGCATACGGCATTCTGCCCTCGTCTCGTAACTATCGAGCATGAGTTTAATACGAGACGCGGACAAGATTTACAATTACCTTGGGCCTCCGACAAAGGCATAAATGCCTTCATGTAAACGCCTTGTGCTAATTGGGCCTCTATCGATACTCTTCCACAATTGATGAGCGCGTCTTCGCAGATCGAGATCATAGGCATCGGACAGGGCCGGGAAGCGTGTGCCGTAACTTTCCGCGTTCGGCCCACGTAGTGGATGGAGGCCTGCGAGCCCTGCGAGGTTAATGTGCTTGGTAGCATTAGATTCTGGCCCCCAGGAAACGTTGCCGACCTACGTCGTTAAGTATTACAAGATCTCCAACAGAATATTCCGATCTCAAGCCACCAGCGGCGTTAGTGACTCGATTACRATTAGTCGGCGTGATTAGCCAGAGCCTGAGACCACTTACTCAAGAGCGTTCCTACTCCCAAACGTTTCATGACTCGAATGGGAAATGTCACACTCTGCATGGAGTGACCTTCATAATAACTTCGGAGAGACTTTCAACTCGAGAAACCTTACGGACATGGAAGACTGACTGGACTCGGCCTACCATTAACACTACTGGTGCTCTGTTAGATTCAAATAGTCCGAAGAGAAGTTTGCCGGCATGACCCTGCACTACTTAATTTATCAGCGTTGCGTTGAGCGAAAAGCGATTGGGTGCATGTTATGTACCTGTGCTTTGGGGAAAATGAGGTATGTCGGCGTAAGGGATCTCAGCCCGTGGCTCCGGCAGGACGCTCTCGGCCAAGCCCCCTAATCCAGAACCACATATTATTCCAACAACAGGTGATAGGAGCTCTATTGGAATCCTCGCGTGCAAATATTGCAAAGCCTGCTCTGCCTGCTGGGGAAGAAAGTGGTCCATACTTATCGTGGCTTAATTCCATCCACAGGAAGAAAGCAAAAGGTAGCTGCTGAATAGAAAACCTAATTCTGACCCTCCATTGGAATTGTCAAGTAGAAGAAATCCTTGGAGTTTTTGCGAGCCGAAGATGTACGTATGCAGATATACTGCTTGGTGTGTGAGCAGGGCATGCAGAAGAGAAGAGGCGCGCGCTAACCGAAAGCACTGGGGTTTAGCCGCGGCCTTTGATAGCTCCATGAGATTTGTTTGCTACAAGTAGGCCTTGCTTAGGGACTCTCAGTAATCTTTCAGACAATGGCTACCCCAATGATTTGCCTCCGATCTCCTTTTTCTGAAATGTTATCTTCCTATTACCAGCTTCGAGTAATGCGAACATCGCTCTGGCCACGCAATAGGAAGCGTCAATCCTACAATCCTCATAAGATAACCCAGAGAGCCAGAATTTCTACCATATCCAGGGATGAAGCCAAACAGAGGGAAGGGAACAACGCCATGTCCAGCAAGCCGTTAGTGCGACTCTTGTCCGTCTTCCAACGATGTACTCATAGGTTCCTGCATAACAGGCCCAATATGCCCGTCCGGTCTACAACTGCAAGGCCCGGATCTACGAGGTAATAAACGCCGCCGAAAGAACATCAACGGTAGCTAAGCCTAAGATAGCCCGCCTGCACAATCAGTCACCAGCGATATCAAAGCGCATCGCCAGTCTTCGGAGAAAGAGGAAGCACAAGCCTTTGCAGATGCCCTTCCGCAAGAAGGCACCAGTATACAACATCCACGATTACCTCGCAGCGTACAAGCTGTTTTTCTTAGGCCTTTAAAGCGAACAGCGCAATATGGATACCCCTGTTGCGATCTACAACTTCGGTCTTACAGTGCACGAAATGTGGAATTCTTCGCCGACTTCGCTCTTCGAGCTGCGTATTACCTCCATCTATCTGCCGCTGGACCAGTACCTCTGCCCCGTATTACAGAGAGATGGACAGTGCCACGAAGCAATTTTGTTTTCAAAAAGAGCCAAGAGAATTTCGAAAGAATTACAATGCGACGGCTTATTCAGATACAGGATGGACACCCAGAATCGGTGGAAGTATGGCTGGCTTTCTTAAGGAAGCATGCCTACCATGGTGTTGGTATGAAGGCCAATGTTTGGCAGCAGGAAAAGCTTGGTAAGTGCCGTTAGTGTCTTAGTAGATACGTTTGGTTAATGCTCGTTCTAGGTGTCGGCAAGACGATGGACGTCAGTTTGGAGAACTTGAAGCAGGCAATGCAGCCGAAGTGGGCCCATTTCGGGAGGCGAAAGACCTTGGAGACTTCGGAGAGAGCTTATGAGATGATGAAGGATCCAGCATTTCAGCAAACACAAGAAGCACCGCCTATAGGGGTTTAGGATTATATATGTCTGTTCGAATAAGCGAGCATCACTCGGACTACTTGACAACTGTATTACTTGTTGACTTTAGCATCAGCACAATTGTGAACGTAGATAAGCCGAAATATTACCACCTTACTTGATCTATATAACGGGAAATGGCAATTGGCGGTATTAGACCATTACATAGTGAGTCCTGGCATTGCCAAAAGTGCGTTGCAGATAGTATGGTGAAATCCACCTTCTGCGATCCACGCATATGAGGGGGCAGGAGGGTCCACCTATCAACCGTATGCTTCTAGAAGTACACCACTTTATTGCCCCATAGGGCTGGTGCCTACGAAGCAGAGGCCCCTGAAGTTGGTCCCTGAGGAAATGAGTTTAGCGCTGGAAAAACCCGGCTCCGGGGACTAATCATGTCGCCTACCTAGGTAGGTGACCAACTTTTGTGGGATACTCGACTACCGGCAGTGAACCTGCAATGAACTCCAGTGTCTTGCAGCGCATTAATTTCCAATATGCCCGGACTGAACGTGCTACTCGAATAGTATTCCCTAACAATGTTCGCGTTCGTACAAGAGTTTGCCTCAGGCTCTACTCGTCTAGGGTTCGAGGGGATGTGATATTTTCAGGTATACAACCGACCGGCGTACCGCACCTAGGCAACTATCTAGGCGCTTTACAACAATGGACGCGAATGCAGGAGGAGGCTGCACCCTCCACTAAGCTGATATATTCCATTGTCGATCTGCATGCGATAACCATGGCACAAGATGCGGATCAACTGCGAGTATGGAAACGAGAAACATTGGCAACGCTTCTAGCTTCAGGCCTGGATCCGGAAAGATCTACCATATTTTACCAATCTACAGTACGGATTTCCTCTCTTATTTAGTCTAGATTGTTATCGCTGAGGCGACTACAGGTTCCAGAGCATACGGAATTAATGTGGATCTTGAGCTGTACAGCCTCCGTGGGATACCTCTCGCGCATGACCCAATGGAAGGTGCGCTCTCAAGTTAACGCACCTAATCTGTTTGAATTCTGAGATTGAACGGCTTTAGAGCAAACTGTCGCTTCCAAATGAGGCTTCGGTGTTGGACTCAACCAGCACGAAAGCGAAACTCAAGCTAGGACTTTTTTCCTACCCTGTTCTGCAGGCTGCTGATATACTGCTATATAAGTACATATGAAATTTCGAAATTGTAATTAGATGCTTACCTTATTAGGACGACTCATGTACCCGTTGGGGAGGACCAGGTGCAACATCTTGAATTTGCAAGGCATTGCGCTGACCAATTTAACGCTGTCTATGGGGATATCCTAGTGAAGCCGCAGACAGTACTTTGTGCGTAAACCCAATTCAGTACGATCCAGTCTGCGAGCTCACCTGTCTCTCTGACTTTCTTAAAGCATCAGCGAAGCGCGTAATGTCTCTCAAGGAGCCACAATCCAAAATGTCGAAATCCCACACAGACGAACGTTCACGCATCCATGTCAACGATACGCCCCAGGCCATTGGTGAAAAGATCAGACTTGCACTAACAGACTCGGTTACAGGGGTGTCATACGACCCCATTAGTCGACCTGGGGTGTCGAATTTATTGGCTATCATGTCTTATTTTGACGACCGTGGCAGAACGGCCAAAGAGCTTGCCCTAAACTACTCAGACATGGACATCCGAGTTTTCAAATCGGAGGTAACCGGTTCTATCTCCAAGGGCCTGGAAAGCATTCGAGAAAGATATAACAGTCTCATGAGCGCTGAAGGGGGTAATTATCTAGATGATGTCGCAATGAACGGTTTGGTCAAGGCACGCGAACAGGCGAAGACGACAATGGCTGAAGTACGACACGTCGTTGGCTTATGATTCAGAACCATTCAAACTGGTATTCAAGATATCACAATTACAACTAGAGCGAAGAGTAGTATCAAAGATGTCCAGATAAATAGGTTCGAGAAGGTCGTGGATATTCCACAGTCCTACATGTCTAAAACCAACACATATAACCCATTCGTACGGCAAAGACCAAGAGTAGCATATCCTGAGCGTGCCCTAAAAAACACCGTCATTACTGTCCATGCTGAAAATCGCCAAAGACCGCTGTTAAGATAGACTTGATCATTATGCAGGATAAAGTACATGAAAGGTATTCAGTAGCCAAGCTCCCAAGAATTTTACACCGGAGTTCGTTGGCAAGGCACGTATCTTACTTGACAATGGGCTGGGCTGTCGGAACCGACTGCTGATGTCCTTACAAGAGGTGGACAGCCATCGCCTCTTGTTACCCGTCCCATTGGAATTACGGAAACCCATGCAGAAAATACTAGCTTCGCGCAACAACCTCAGAATTGGTCCCGCCAAGGTGACAGTATTCTACCTCAACCTCATCCCGCTTACAGCCTAGTGTAAGCGCCATCCTCCCCTGACGCGGTTGAGAATTGGGTGTAATTGGACTATTCAGAGGAGGAGAATTCGATCAATATGAATTCGAAAGAAGCTGTATTCTTGTGTATTCTTGTTACGTCTCGAGCAATCCGTCAGTCTCAAGCAACGATGCCAACACAGACGATGAAACGCATAATCTGTAACGCCAACGATCACCTCGACGAGAAATCCAGCAGAAGAAACTATCCAGATGATCATGCAACTGCATTACCACCCATTGGATACGTTGCTGTCTTCTCGTCGAATACAGCGACGTGCTCTGCCTTCTCGCTTGGTGTCGACGTCTCTTCATCCCTAACGCCGTCATGGTCAATAACGGCGGCATTGAAGCCGACCTTATGCCCCATAAAGATCTCGTCGATCCAAAGCGTAGAGTGGAGTATTTCCGAAGACAAGACATTGTACACTCTGTTCTAGTGCTTATCACACTTTAGTAGGACATCTAGACTCCGTTCAACGCGTGGCAATTTCCACTCCGGGAACAAGGTTAAACGGGTTAGACGGGTTGACGTCCTATTAAGGCAAAGAGAGCCCGAGATCGCTTAGGGCGCTAAACAAGCGGAGATCCGACTAGACCTCGTCCACACCACTAGTATGCTAACGGGCAAAGAGCTTGACATATCCTGGAAAGAGACATGACCATCCGCACCTCGTGGCGATTCGCACCTCATGGCCGAATAGTAGGTTCAGCCAACGTTGTTAGGATGCCCATCATTTCTTCCAATGGTCTTCATCTGAGCGGCATGAGAAGATACCGTCTTTTGCTGAAATCTTACTGATGTAGCGCGGTAAAGATCCATGTGATACATGTATCTACTTGAGGCACAAATGACCATTGTATTGTGCCTTAGATCGGTCTGCATCAAGGAGGCCACGTTCGGTTGGGCTATCATTTTTTCTTCTATGATACCCGGAACCTGTTTCACAACTACAGCACTGCCGATTTCTTAGGATCTGATATTAGAACATGTAAGTGGCAAATATTGATAGCGTGACGCGTGTACCACTACCTTATGTTGCAAATGAAGACATTGGAAGTCACATGACTGTGCAGGCATGACCAACGATGGCTGTCTGAATCCGATGTCTCCAATATGGAAAAGAGGCAAATCTTCCACGAGCTTAGACGGTGGCAGGGTGTATCATCAAGCAAGCTGCTGCAGGCCAGATTCTGCGAAATAACGCTAGAGGAAATCGGGACGTTACTCTGTTCTACCAAAATTGTGAACGGTCTGGATCAAGAGTCGAGACCTACGACCCGGACTTGATCAAGAAACCTGACCTTGTGCTCTGTGGTGCCGTTTCAGGAATACTGCGTCTGTGATGCTCGTCCTAGTATCATCGTTTGGCGTTAGCAATATCTCGGGCGGGGATTGCCAAATTGGTCTTCGTCACCAGCAAGCGACAACACAATGACCATAGAAGGCGATTTTCAAGTTCAAAGGCGACTAGCCGGATCTGCACAGCACTTTAGGCCCTTTGATCCAGAGAGATTCGGTAAAGGACCTAGTATCATGGCCCACATTATTATGGATAGGACCTCTACAAGAACCTCTCTACTATGCTACTCTCCTTCAATTAGGGTCCTTGTGAGTCTCTTCAGGTCTTGACCGTCGTTACAGACTATAATGGATTACTCGAAGAATGCATGGCCGCTGTCGCCTTACGACACAATTTATCTATCGCCCAAGGTCATACGAAGCCTCGACCTAGATGACATTGTTGCGCTCGTAATTCTAGCCTTCCTCTCCTTTGCGTACCTTTCCTATGGCCATCTTTACGCAAAGCCGGAGCCCAACAACCATCTTTTCTTTGTGTCCCCTCAGGATACGTCAGGAATTAAGAGGAAGTCACAAGATCGTCGTAATGTCGTGGAGAAGATGAATGAGCTGGACAAAGACGTCGCCATCTTCTTCGGTTCGCAGAGTRGGAGAGCACAGGGATTTGCAAGCAGCCTGGCCCGCGAATGCCGTGCACGGTTGGGCGTAAACGCTCTTGTGGCTGATCTTGACGACTACGACCATAGACATCTGAGCACCKTCCCAGCCAACAAGATCATGATCCTCATCCTGGCCACATATGGCGAAGGAGGTCCCCCAGATAATGCCAATACATTCCAGGAATACCTTTCCGGTTCACAAATTGAAAAGACTTCGAAGCTCGCCAACCTACGATACTTTGCATACGGACTTGGCGATAGTAATTATCGTCTTTACAACCGTTTTGTGGATGAGRTTGATGAAAGGATGCAGGCTGCTGGTGCTTTGCGTTTAGGCTACATAGGGAAGGGTGACGCAGCACTAGGCAATACGGCTACAGAAGACTCCTTCGGCAAATGGAAAGCCGACATGCTCAAAGCCTTGGGTGAAACTATGGGCAAAGAAGCAAGACCAATGACATATGAGCCAAGCTTGGAAGTAATCGATCAGTGCGCTGCAGAACCCGCGGACATATATTTGGGCAAGCCGAGCCCGCAGCATCTCACTGGTTCGCCCAAGTCGAATATCAACCTGCAGAACCCCTACGCTGCTCCCGTAGCACTAAGCAAGGAACTTTTCACGAGGGGAGACCGCAACTGTGTCCATATGGAATTCGACATTTCGAAAGTACCCTCGCTGAAATACGTCTCCGGCGACCACCTGGCAGTGTGGCCTATCAACCCTGAAGGCGAAGTCGAACGCCTGATTGGGTTACTTGGCTGGGACTGGATAATGCGCAATGCCTGTATCGACATAGTCGCCAAAGAGAATGGAACGCCAGTGCCTCTACCGACCCCGACCACCCGTGAGACTGTTCTGAAATATTACCTCGAGATTTGTGGTCCCGTATCTTATGACCTGGTCGGCTTCATGAAAGAACTTGCGCCCAGTGAGAATGGCAAAAAGATGCTGGAAGCACTGCATCGTGACTGGACCAGAATCGGTGAAGAGCTCTCCTCAAAGTACCTCAACGTTGCCAAATTGATGCAGCTTGCCGAACCCAACCGACCCTGGACTAACGTTCCGCTCGCCCTGCTGATCGAGTCACTTCCCAAACTCCGGCCGCGCTACTACTCCATTGCCTCCTCCCCCAGTGTCGCTGCCCGCAAACCTGCTATCACGGCCGTGGTCAACGCCATGCCCTCAATCCCGACCACTCCCAGCCCGACCGCCGAGCGCTTCCACGGTGTAGCCACCAACTACCTCCTCGCCGTCAAACGTCAGTTGCACGGCGAACTCGACTCCCTCACGCCCGATCACCCCAGCTACGCCCTTTCGGGTCCGCGTAACAGACTTGAAGGGCCCAAAGTCCTCCTACACATCCGTCCTTCGACCTTCAAGCTGCCTACCAACCCAGCCCGTCCCATCATCATGGTCGGCGCCGGAACAGGCATTGCGCCCTTCCGCGGCTTTATCCAAGAACGTGGCAAGCTCGCCTCCATGGGCAAGGAAGCCGGGCGCGCTCTGCTTTTCTTCGGCTGCAGACATCCGGACAAGGATTTCCTCTACCGCGACGAGTGGGAGGCATTCCAGCAACAGCAGCCTGGTATTCTGGACCTGGTGACTGCATTCTCACGGCTCGACTCAGCGGAAGGAAAAGTGTATGTGCAGCAGCGGGTACGTGAGAGAGGGCAAGAAGTGGCGAGGTTGCTTCTCGAGGAGCAGGCTTACTTTTACATCTGTGGGAGCGTGCGCATGGCTGCGGATGTGCGTGTGGCGTTGGTGGAGATATTGGCGCAGTGGGGGAGCAAGAACGAAGAGGAAGCGGACAGGTATTTGAAAATGTTGAAGAAGGTTAAGCGATATCAGGAGGATGTGTGGTCGAGCTAGCTGGCTAGGTGAATGGGTTGTCTGGTCTAAGGATAATCATAGTTCGTATGGGTATATAGAAGTGTTGCTACATTATGTACAGTCATTCGAACGCTATAGACAGTTATTGCTACATCTGACAAACACGCGCGCTTTGGAGGGTTTGGATAAGAACGTATATATGGTATCCGGTGAAGCCTCAGATAACCTGGAAAGGCGACTGCTTCGCATGCCCCCACTCCTCCTTCAAAATTTTGATCATCGTCGCCGTCGGCCACGCGTTCTCGCTGTCGCACCTCTCCAACAATTGCAGCAGCTCCGTCTGCTCATTAACGTCTGTCAGCCAGCTGCCGCAGGCGAGCACTCCCATGCACATCTGATACCGCGGCGCCACCTGGCCAGAACACAGACACAGCCCTACCAGCGCACGGAAGTGCCGGACCACTTCATCCTGCAGGCTCTGCAAGTCGCGCCAAAAGCGCAGACCGACTCGATCCCGGGCCGGTTTGTGCGCGAGGAGCAGCATCTTGGCGAGATGGTAATACTGCCACCCGACGACGTGCCAGATCTGGGAGTGATATATCTGAGGGAAGTATTTCCCACTCGAGGTGTCGCGGTCTTGGACGAAGATGGGTGCGAATGCCGATGGCTTCTTTAGGCGCCATTCCTCTGTGCGGCTCCACAGGCGTTCCCAGTCTGCGAGCGCAGCAGCTTTGTCGTCCCCGCCAGGACCAAAGCTAAATGTTACGGTCTCTGCAGCGAGCCAGACGGCCCAATTGGCCCATTTGCAGCAGTCGGTCTCACCGGAGTCGAAATTGATTTCAACGTTGCAACACCAGTTGTCTGCTTTCAAGGGGCGCTGATTGTAGAGGGCGGCGTAAATGTCTTCGCGGATGAAGAGCCAGAAGACGGCTTCGAGGAGGCCGCCTCGATTGGCGCAGGATTCTTGGGTGCTGATGAAGGCGGAGCTACCCGTAAGGTGGCTCTCCTGATCCGTCATGGGTGAGTGGCGGACTGTGATCTGTTCGAAAAGTCGGAGGATGCAAGTTGCCGCCAGAAGCTCCGCGTCGTCGCCAACGTCACGGTTGAGAGCTGGAATCAGCAGCTCCAAGCATTTTATGTGATAGCCATCGGAAACGCTGCAATCGAAGTCGGCGACACGAGCGAGGTGCCGCGAAGAGTACGCAAGAATAGCATACATGAGTATGGGATTTTTCAGGGCTCTCTCGGGCACCTCGACGGCCATTCTGCGCTCGCTGTCTGTCGAGTCCATCCAAGTACCCATCTTATTCCTGTAAAGTTGAAGTAAAAAGGCTTCCTGCGACGTGAGCGGAAGGAACGAGTTGGAAGGCGGAGGATTATAGAAGTCGTCCGATTCTCCAGATCCGCTTAGGAGTATCTGGTCTGCCGCCAATAACCTTGATACATYTTCCTCGACATTGTCATGCACAACGATGTCGTCTAAGTCCACGGAACCTCGTGTCTGCTTCGTGATCTGAGGCGGAGAAAGAGAATTGGGGACAGAAGCCGACCCTTCACTTATGCTACAGGGATTTGGATGCATCTGGTAAGATCCAAAAGAGCTCCGTAATGTGGATGAGTTGGGGGAAACCGCTACACCATCGTGGGTAGTAGTGTTCTGGTCTGTCTGGTCTAATGGTGAATAACGCGTGCTCTCGTATGCTGTCTCGTCAGTGTCCACTCCAGGGGAAGGAGGAAGACCTGCAGAATAGATGCCAATCAGGGTCGGAGTCTCGTCAATAAAGGAAACTACGTATGTCATTAGTAAGATCACTTAGAGAGGAAAGGAAGGTAGAGACTCATACGACGTCGAGGAACAGGAGTCCAAACATCGTCATCTCGGAAGAAGTCGAGCCCTTCTCCCCGCAGGCGTATGTTTGGGTTGCCAGACTTCCCTTTACGACGACTGGGAYTYTGGCCGTGCTTGAATCGTAGTTGGGTTTTCGGAGATTGCCTCTTGCATTCCCTTCCTGCTTTGTAACATCTATAGCATGTTGGCTTGTTCTGATCGCACTTGACGTGTCGTAATCTGCATGTGAAGCTGCGTAAATTCAAACGTCAGTAAGTCGCGCCACTGTACTGACTCGAAGCAAAGTCTCTCTCACCAGCCTGATAGAGGTTTGATATTCACAGACATGTTCGACCCTGCGCTCCTCCCTCGTCCCCCATAAGAATGAGATATATACTCACGGTCATAACCAAGAACGCTGTCAACCAAGTTTAGCACGGGGAGGAAGACAGGTAGGAAGTCGAAGAATGATCTAGACGAAAGGGGATTGTAGGAAGGATGGTTTTTGAGTTTATGAAGGGCTGAGAATGCGGGGAAATATGTTGTCTAGAAGTATCCAATATGCTCCGCCGTAAGACGCTAATTCCCCACAAGGACTTCGAGGCGATCTAGATCTTCGACTTCTCCGACTTGTCTTTCCTCCCATTGCCATTGACAACTTGAGCCTTTCACACGTTTGCGCGACGGATTATATGATGCATTGTGCAGTGTGTTCAAGCCATTAATGCCACGAGTCATGCTACATGGATGTCTACATATCATACCTAGGTTAAGAGTATCACGATCGTCGCTCGACAAGCATGCTAACATGTCACTTGCAACCTGCAGTCACAAACCCTTTACTCCTCTTGCTTCTTGTTAAGTATCATTCTTTGTTTACCCCAACAATGTCACGTTTCCATATCTTGATCGGCAACGCATGTGTATGTGCACTCATTGTCTCGCTAACGTTCAGGTTCCAACCTAGCTTTGGTAAGGCAAGCTCATACCTCCTGAATAGTGTTGCAATGACGAGCATCATCTCAAAGTAAGCRATGTTCCTTCCKATGCACGCTCGGCCTCCTTGCGAGAAGGGTAGGAAGACCTTTTGCATGGCGTGTGTGTCACTTTCCAGCCAGCGCTCGGGCTTGTATTCGTAAGGATCGTGGAAGATAAGCGGGTCACGGTGGACCGTGTACGTTGACACGGAAACTGTCGTCCCACCTTCGATCCACTCGCCGCCGACAGACATGCCTGACTGCGGTGTTACCCGTGGAAGACCGCCCGGGAGTGATGGACGAAGCCTCAAAGCTTCGTCGATACAGGCTCTTAGGTACGGCAGGTCTTTGATGGTGTCGTATGCGGGCACGATGCTGTCCTCTAGGAAATTGGCGTCAAGCTCTTCGCGGAGCCTCGCCGCAACCTTTGGATTTCTGGCGAGAAGCCATATCGTGTTGGTCAATGCAATCTCATTGTTCTCTCCCGCGGCATTGAACAAGTTGCTCGCCTCGGTGACAAGCTCTCCGAATTCGAGGCCGAGAGGTTCGTTGTCTCTGTTCCAAAGCAAAGTACTGAAAAAATCGTTGATGGGACCTTTTCCGGCCGCCATCTGTCTCTCTTCCATACGGATTCTGTTGCGCAACAGATGAATGGTAACGTCTCGTAACTCATTCCCAGCTGTGTGCATACTATGCCAGCTCGTCAACGCCTTGATCGTACTCATCCATTTTGGCGCCCAGCCTAGCGTTGCAGAGACTTTCAGAGAGCCAACGAGCGCCTTGTGAACATCGGCTTCGTATAGCTCCCCAGAGACAGTCTCAGCGGTCATCATAGTCGTGCCTCGCTTGACAAATTCAGGATTCTGRCTGAACATCATYTGTGTCATGATGTCGTACATCAAGTAAACCATCGTTGATTTGAAATCGACCATGTCCTGGGGCTGTGGCATTTCTCCAGCCTTCAAAGGAAGTGTTGTCTTCTTATCCAGCAGCGCCACGAGTCTTTGCAGATGTTCTTCGACCCAAAATTCCAGATCAGTGATCGACTTCTGCGCAAACGCCGTGGCGAGTCTCTTTCGCTTGATCGTGTGTACGCCCTTGTCCTGGGAGTCAGAAATATTGAGATGCGTTGACGCGAAGGCGCCATAGAAGTTATCTTTCGTCGCCGGACTTCCATGGCCGTAGATATCCTTCACAGCCTGCGGAGTGGCCATGGAGATGTGCTGAGGACCGATACGGACGATCTTGCCATGCTTCATGTGCGCCTGATGAACTGCGAGTGTCCTCGTGTGGAAGAGTTGGTGTAGCAAGGACCAGGCGTTTGTGAAGGCTGCTACGGAGACGCTGGGAAAGCGACGAAGTTTTTTGACATCCTTGCAGTAATTGTACACTGGACGAGCAATGAACATGCCCAGGAGGGCGATGGCGGTAGGTTGAAACAATATGAGGCCGTACATTGTGTGTAGAGATCTCTACAATGGAGTTATGGAGTTCCACTGATTCTCGGAGGCAAAGACGTAAAATATAACGGTTCTCCCTCCCCACTATCCTAGTCGCAGCCATGTTGACGCTCGGCATTAGAAATCGCCGACAACGATTTCCAGCACTTGACAAGAAAGAGGCAACAATACAGCGAGGAACAGAGACCCTTCGTACCAGCAGACCTCGCACATTGATTGCTCAGTTCGATTAGGGTGGGCATTATTGCGGAGCGGCGTCGATCACAACAAGAACGGTAAAAGGACTACGAGATGACGCCATATTATCTAGCTCCCGCAACCACGAACGGACTGAACTGGGGAAAGACACGCTGGAGGGTTTAGGAGGACCGCGCAAAGAGATGACTTGCGTTACATGGACCTCCATTTGAAAGAGCAACGCTGTCAAGGAAAACGACTGGCTTCCAAATACAATAGCTCTCTCTCATGTGCATACTTGCCACCCTTGGTGGCTGCCTTTACATGGGAGGCACTGGACAGATACAATATAGATAGCAGTTGCGGTTGAAACACAAGGTGCAATCTTTGTATGTATATGGAAAGACTGTTTAGACCAAATGCTCTCAGTGACGTTTTGTACTGCACTAGTCGATTTGGGCAGAGGCGGAAGTTCGTCTCATGGTGTGATAGACAAAGCGGCAGTCTTCCAATTCTCCAGCTTAGTAGACCAAGTCTTTATCTCCCATATAATGGTCATGCTATCCAACGATCAGCTCTCTCTCTTAGTAAGAATACCTTCATTTGTACTGCATCATGAGTGCTGCTGCCAGTACCCAAAACGTCTCCCCACATTTTTTTTAATATCTCATTTTTTATATTCAGCATCCGAGTGAAAATCGATGCAGAAGATACTTTCGGTGTGGTTTTCAACAACGATACTCGGGCCGGCTATTGCTGGTTTCTTAGGGCTCGGCAGCATTACCTTAGGGGTCTATTTGAGCGGTATTCTGGGTGGGGTGGATGGCAATTTCTGTTGGCCAGAAGATCGTTATTAAAAACCAATTCGAAAAAAGGGTGTCCACCGAAGTGAGAAGCAGAGCTTCCATCCTCCGCGTTGAGCAAGTCACTGAATCACCTACCATTTTTATTATCAATGCAATTTTCTATAAATCTCTGTTAGGGTTCTTGTCACAGATAGTCGTCAGCACATAGGTACGACTCCTAGCAAACTCGCATCTAATTAGTCTTCCGTTGCATCCACATAATCCTCGAAAGGACTATCGTAATCTCTACCTCCTAGCATCTCTCTGTTTATGATCGCTTTTTTCTGCTCGATCTCTGCAAAAACAATGGACCCCGAGCCAAGGCTCTCATGGAAACAATCGAAGCTCTCTATTAGGGCAATAGCTTTATCCTCACGGTTGGCAGAAGTCTCTTCGGCCGTATGGCCCAACGATTCTTGGACCTCTCTGTCGATGCCGCGCCCGTAAGCGGTAAGTATATCAAGCATTTCAAAGTCTGCATTGGCAGCGGCCATATGCAAAAAAGTCCTGACGTCTTTCGAAACGGTGCTCGCATCAGCACCACGCTCTATCAACAACTTCAAAACCTTGTGGCTGTTATATACGACAGTGGCGTACACTCCCGGGAGCTTGTCTTGATCCGGCTTGTCAAGGATCGCACCCGCCTCCAAAAGATATTCGACATTTACAACATGGTCGGTCATGACCGCGCCATCGATGACGCTAATTCCTCGGCGCTCGCCCGCATTTACGTCTGCTGGTGGATCATGCTTTATCAGAGGTCCTATTAAATTTTCTGGGTCATCATGATAGTGGACGCACATCATGAGCGGCGTCTGCAGTCTGAATTTGCGTGCATCAACCGGAGCCCCAGCTCGTAGCAATGATCTTATGGCTGCCGGGGCTTCAGAAGACTGGGCTAAGGCAGCGTAGTATAGTGCTGTGGCTCCAATATTGCTCGCAATTTTGACATCAGCTCCGTGCCGTATGAGTTTGTCCACAACGGCAATATCTCCACGCCGCGCCGCCCAGATCAAGGGCGTAGTCCCCTCTGCGTCAGCACTGTCGATTTCATTCGCACCGCTAGGCATCTGAAACTCAAGATCCAGGTCTCCTGGTACCTGCTCGAGGACAATACTATGAGGATGCGAGAAATTTCGTTTCTGCAACTGTTCCATACGCGAGTCGCTGCTGAATAACTCGATATACAACCTTTCTGCAGCAACAGTGTCGCCTTACCAAGGATCTTGGCTCATATCCTATCCGCTGCTGTCCTAGACGCACATGAGCATCCTACTTTGTACCAAAGGATGTATCCCCACGAACCTATGAGTTTTATCTGGGGTATTGAGGTCGGCGCCCACATCTATCAAGAAAGGAACCGCGTCCATTCTGTTCATAGGGTAAATGGCAGCCTGTGCAAAGGCGTGGGATTAGCGAAGGTTGTACCGTCTTGGATGCATGCATGCAGGACTGTGGCTCCTGATTCAAACGCAATATCATAAAGGGGTGCCAGACCGTTATTGAACAGATAAGCTAGGCCTTATACATTTCCAGCCCGTGCAAGCTGGAGAATTGGCGACGACTCTGGTACCACGTGAGGCAATCTGAGCGTGAACTCTGGGTCTATCGCCATTCCCATGCTGATAGTAGCTACAAGAGCGCGCGCAACGAACCACCAAGGAAAATAATATGTGAATCGGGCTGAAAATCCACGCTGTTGACGCTGGCACGTCCGTAGATTGCATATTCGTTGGCTTAGTGGCATGCCAGTGTAGCCAACGAAAAGGGTCCTAATAAAGTTTCCAAGGCTGGTAGGCGATCAAGCTCACGTTCTGATATGGCAGGAGCAATAGCATCGTCCATAGCAATCATTTCCATACGCAGCTGGGGTTGTCCCTACGCAAACAGCGCTATTACAGACCAGCTTTCTTTGATCGGTAAACACGGTGGTTAAACCATGAGATTGCTCTCTTCCCTCTTCCAACTCATGGTATGGCGGTGCCTCAACAGCCAGTTCGGCTTCAACGCCTGCTAGTGACACCAATATCTCTCGCATATCAGTATGCTGTATATGTAATGACAGTATGGCTTGATGAATCTGGCTCAGGCGTGTCTCGGTAGCGCCATGGAAAGCTCGTCCAGCATCGTTAGATAGATTGATAGTAGTGGCAAGCTCTGTAAGCGCAGGCTCGACACAAGTGACTCCACCTGTTGTAGAAGCTGTCAGAGCCACTGAAAAAGCTGAGGTCAACTGTTAGAGCTCTTTCCGGATTAACTCGACTTTGCCCATCTTCCGAAGCCACGCTAGGCGATCCCGAAGGGATTCTTTCTCGAGAGATTTCATTTTGAGCAGTCGGGAATTGATAATATAATCCACTTCTGATAGCTTCTCCTTGGCTCTTCCGATGATATCCTTCAGATGAGAAGCTCGTTCAGGGGCCAGCTGCGCCGGATTTATGTCCGTTACAGTCAAGAGGCATTTTGGATTTGTGAGCTCGTCAATCAGGGCACAAATCTGATCGTTTGTATTTAGAGAGGATCGAAGCTTCTCTGCGCCCTTAATARCCTGGCTGGTAGTTGCCACRCGGGTGACAACGCCAAGAGTGATCGAAAAAGGGTCCATGACGAGAACACAGCCAGGAGGATAGTCCTGAAGACACGGTACCTTTAGTGAGTTAGCATCACTTGGTTTTATCAACCTCTTCGCTTTGGCTTAGTCAAAACGGAGACCCCGGGCCCTAGTGTAACTTGAACTCTTGGCGACAGAATATGCGAACCCCAATATGATTGTCAATTCTAGAATAGTGATGACTGCTTGGTAGCCATGATTCATATCCCTCGTCCACAAGAAGGCCAATGGCACCACAAGCAGGGCTAGAATCAGTGCAATAACAGCAGTGAGAAATCCGATACGGTACCAGACCCAGATGAGGAAGGACGTTGTCGGAATGGAAGCTCCAGGTGGTAGACCTGTATCAGCCCTGATCTTTGCCATGTAACGTAGGCGGAAGCGGATGACTGAAGCACTGCGTATAAAAAGACGAAGGCCGTAGGAGCAGGTCGTGATGATGATAGCAAGAATAAAAAATGATGAAAGAGAAACTGTGGATGCGCTGAGTTCCTTCACTTGCATACTAAATATGCTGGCTGAAAATGTCAGTGGTATGAAGAAGAATGCCAACTCAGTCAATTTTGTAACACTCTCGGCCTCAGCGATCCCTCGCTTGCTTTCGACAATAGACATGTTTGCCATCAATGATGTGCAAGACTTCTTAGTACGTCGTCCTACAGTTGACATCTGAGTAATGCATTCTTCCAGCAGATGAGCAGTATCAGACTTTGTACCACCATTGCTGTTTGGTAGCTTCAGCGTCTCAATGAATTTGGCAAATCGACGGAGCGAGTCTTCTAGTTGCAGAAGTTCAGTGTCAAACCTTTCCAATAGGTGTCGCCAATGAATAACCCTTTGTTGTATGAGCGCATCATCCAAAATCTGTTCCCCAATCTCCTTCAGCGCCAAGTCCATTAGATGTAACATATTCAGTGTATCGCGCTGCGCAATGGCGAATAAGCTTCCTAGTGGGCCGCCATGGCTTGGTCCATTGTGCTGACGATCTTCATGCTGTATCAATAGCGCGAGACTCTTCGCTGTAGACCTATCGTTATCCATATGCTCAGCTATAAGTTCAATGTTCAAGGTTGACATGATGGAGTCGTAGTCCACCACGGGTCCTCGAGGGATGATGCCCTCAAACATGCAGCGAGCCAGAGGCTTGAGCCTGATCCATTTAGATACTACCGGCTTAGCAAGAGTATCCGGCTCTTTGGCCCCGTCAACGCCTTCAGATTTTTTACGAGTATCCCCGGTTAGTCGTGCCAGGAGTTTGGCCATCCCACGGCGACTTCTAGGATCGCAATCAATCCCTTCTCTCGTTCCGCGTGTCTTAGTTCCGTGACCTGTCTCGGGGTCCCCTGACTGATCAGCGTCTTCTCCAACTATCTTGCTCTGATCAAAAAGAGGAGTCCAAGACCTTAGCTTGGCCGCCAGCCAGGCTTGTAGCTTGGATGGTCTGCTTCCGAATTGTTCTCTGGGCTTTATAGACGCTGGGGACCTTATCTGGGCTTTGGATAGAGGTTTTGGAGATTCCTGTGCTGGATGGTCGGCGTCTACGGCGCTATCCTGATTCTCCGAGGGTGGTGTTTGGTCTGTGTGTACAGGGACGGCGAATCTTTGCGTGGATTTTTCTGCCCCACTCGTTCGTTTCTGTGATATTGGCTGTGCTGGATGGTCGCTGTCTGCGGCCCTATCCTGATTCTGCGAGGGAAGTGTTGGGTCTATATGCGTAGAGACGGCCAGTTTCTGCAGGGCTTCTCCTGACCCACTCATTCGGTCTTGGAGTATTGGTAAAGGATCCAGCATAAGCAAGACTGGGCTGACTATCAATGGTGGAACTGTAGAAAAAGACATTGCACTCACCAATGCTTTGGCTCCCTCTCTGCCGACTCCATATTGTTGCCCTCTCCTCCCAAGCAGCTAAATCTCCTACCGCTACATGTGCCTCAGCATTGGTCTTTAAGCTCCAACCACGCCTGATTATATTGGTTAAAGGCTCCATCATATGCCTGACGCCATAAGGTTTGCCAGCATCGTTCGGAACTGCCTCAGTCCACACCATCCGCCATCCTGGGTTTAGAAGATATTCCCAATCAGATGCGGAGTACGGCCGTTGCAGTTTCAGTTTGACCGGCCTATACCATCTGAGTGTCGTATAGTTTTTGACCATATCATGGGTGATCCAGGTATCGGATTTGGGATCATCGTACTTGCCATTTTGCCAGCCTCCATTTAAGAGATGTTCTTCGAACGCTTCTGGGCTGATGCTAAGAGAAGATCCAAGGCATTCAATGAGTTCCGTGGATAGGTCTTCTGCAACGATAAGCCGGAGTTGGACATCTTCTGGAGGATAACTTTTCAGAACCTGCTGGAGGGACACGTTCTCGTCCGTAGATAGATCATCGCCAAACGTTCTGCACGATGATAGTGCWCCATTCGAGTAATCGTAGCATTCCACCTTTATTTGCTTTCGACGACTCAACTTTAGGACATTGTTAAGATGTGGTAAGTGTTTTTGAAGAGACCGAGTCGCGCGGGTGTAAGGCTTGGCTTCGGCTACGGCCGAAGACGGGCTTGGCTCCTCAGGCTCCTCAGGCTCCCCTAATGATTGTCCGTCAATCGAATCTGGTATAACCGTAGATATAGCACATTGGTCATTAGAAGTTGGGACGTAGGCGCTAAATGGGGCGTTCACGAGCGCCTCCAAAGATATCCTTTGCCCAATCCTATGAGTATCCTCTCCCCAATTATCAGTCGAAGCTGTGGAGACCAGTCCACCTTCATCGGGCGCACGCAAAGCACCAGAGACCAGCACGTCCTCCATGTTCTAGGTCTGGAGGTAAAGAGTCAATTAGAGGCGGGGCTGGTGTCTTGGACATCAAAGAGTCCTTACAACATGTTAGCAATAATGCCCGGACAATGGTATTGTTATTTTAGTAAGACATACCCTATCACGGGGCCCATCGGAAGGACGAGAATCGATTCATTGGACATTCCAAGTCCACCATTAGTTATCAGTGCTATATCACAAGGGATTTGATATTATATAACAGATCAACGTGCAGGAAACAATGATCATGCTCTCATGCTGAAAATCATGAGCTGAAGCAGGTTCTCCGACATTCGCGGAGCGAAGCTTATAGATAAGTAGGCTGGGATAAGATACACCAGCCATGCTACTATCTCACACGGGATTGGTGATCTAAGCGAACTCACCAGTACTGGTATTGGGCGAAGCAGTAAAATTGGCAAAAGCTTGGGAATCCTAAAAACTCCCCTCACGTTGGTTTTCTTCCTATCAGTTTTGCACACAGAGCATAAGTATCAATGGCAGAATGCTTTTCTGTAACTCAGCTTCCTTGATTGGGTCATTGCGAAGCCATGGAGATCTGTTATGTATCACTTATCATGTGAGTAACAAAATTTTCCGAGGCATTTCTCTGGTTTATCTATCTAAGGTTAATTTACTGTTTATGTCCTATTGGTGCCCTACCGTCATCATTGCAAATTTTTAATAGTAGTGTCACTGCCGTCTGTTACAGCAAGCTTGGTAGGAAGGAATAATCCGTGGGGGCTATTCTTTTGGTTTTTGTAGCGCAAGGATGCCAAAGCTTTTCGCGTACGCCAAAAGATAAGGAAACTGGTTGGGGAGGGTTTCCCCGTAGTCCGGGAGTACTCGGACACGTCTAGGTAAGCTGCATCAGCCAAAGCCATATGGTCGCGATTGGCCAACATTTTGCCTAGCCGCAGGCATTGCATCCACAAGGAGTGGGGGGCTGTGCCAACCCGAGTTCTGCCACGCTCCTATCTTGAACAAACTCCTACGTGAATATTGCCCATTTCAGCTCTCTGAGATTTGTGGAAAATACCTTTCGGGATATTCAGACGCCGCTACCTCTATCAAGTTACGAACATGTCACTTGCCGGCTTTCACAGTACGTTTTCTACCTTAATTTGGGCTTCAGAAAGATGACAATCTGTAGTATCTACTCCGACGATAGGCTATCAGCATCTCCTTATCATTTGCTTGATATGTGCAGTGATTTTGTATTGTGAGCTTCATCCCACCAGTTGACCAGCAGGTTCTTTGCAAGGACCAACCTTRTTACATATTATGMATACTCACAATTCCAAGCTTTGGTATTAGCCGGCTGTACTTCCCCTTCAACCCTCACACTGAGGCTCTACCTCGTCTCCCTCTCCTATGAAGAAGGCATACCAGCGAACTCTTCATCCCAAGTAAACCCTAACATCACAGCTACTCTCAATAACTTTGTGAATGGCACCTCGCTTGAAGTCCGGACTGGTTACTTCGGCCTCTGTGTAAGCCATGCTGGCGGCATTTGGATCTGCAACAGCAATTCCGCTGAACTTGCAAGCCAAATTCGACCATTCCAGGATCCATTGAACTTGATATGGGCAAGCGAAAAGTTCAAAGATGGGATTGTATTTAGTGGGCTAATGTACGCTTTGACGTCAATTTACCCTCTTTCTTCGAGAATCAAATTAATCAGAAGTATACAGTATCGTCGTCATAGGCTTCGCAGTCATTGCCATTGCTATCCTCGCAACTTTTCCCGGCTGGCACGAAGAGCGGACCACTGAAGATGGTGGAGTCGAATATGGTGGAGTCGAAGATGACGAAGTTGAAACTTTAGATATAAAACCCTTTCCCGCACGAACACATGCGCATATAGCTCTCGCCGCAACCGCTGCCGCTAGTCTATTAGCTTTAGTAACAACGGTCTGGCAACACACAGCTTCTGTGGCAGTCGCAACGACCATACAGGATATAGGGTATGGCACCATCAATAGCAAGGTCGGCGCATCGGCTATGGCTTTGGGATGGGTAGGTTTTGGGTGTCTTGCCATTTCTGCCATCGGCATACTTACGATGATCTTGAGTATTCAACTTTTTAGTGATCTTACCGATGAGTGAAAGTGTTAGCATATCTAGTAATACTGTAATACCATTACATATCTAGCGAATAACACGTTTCCCAGGGTTTTCTTCGCTACTAATAATATTGTTCCATTATGCATGGTAGACTTATATTCCTTATCTAAGATATAAGGTAGTAGTTTTTAATACTTTAGTTAATATATTTTAATAAAGCTTTTTATTAAGATAAGGTAACTATATTATATATTAGAATTTACTTATATAAGCTAGTATTATATACTTAGTTAATTATTTAATTAAATTAATTAACTTATTATTAAAAAATTTAGCTTCTTTTTAAAGTATTAATACTAGCCCCTATATTTTATATACTACATAAAGCTATATTTCCCTTTAAGTAATTAATTATCTTTTTTTATTTTAATTATATTATTAATAATTAGCTATTACTACTATATAGTACTTAATATTTTAATAGCTTATAATCTTAATTAATATTAAAGAAGTATTTACTTTAGCTTCTAATATAAATATTAATGTATTAGTAACTTATAATATTATAAATTCTATAGTCTATTATATTATTATAATAAGAAATTTTATTAAGAATGACTATTATATCCTTAAAGCTTATATATAAGCGTAGCCTTAAGTATATTAAATTAAGAGGTAATTTAGCCTAGTACTCTTTCTATTTTTCCTTTATAAAAAGGTTTTTAATAGATAGTATAGCTTCTTTAATAAATAATATAGCTTCTATTATATAATTTAAAGAGAAGTATTAAAATTCTTAGCCTTTTATAAAATATTAGTACTAGCCCTAACATTTTATATACTATGTAAGGATATATAGTCCCTTAAGTAATTAGTTATTCTTTTTTATATTAATTATATTACTGATAACTATTATATAGGAAATAGGTGTTTTTATAAAGGCTAATTAAGAGGCTATTAACTACCTATTATATTAAGTAGTACATTAATACTTAAAGAGGAATTATAAGGGCTTAACTATCTATTAATAGAGGCTTAATAGGATAAACTTAATATAAACTTAAATAAGTAGTTAATAGATATATTTAGTAACTACTTATTAATAGAGGCTTGCTAGATAGTTAAGCCCCTATAAATATTCTCTAAGTATTAATGTACTACTTAACTTAATAAGTAATTAATAGGCCCTTATAGAAACACTTATTTCCTATAAGGTATTAATTATTAACATATAGTACTTAATATCTTAATACTTATAATTTATTATAATACTTATAAAGATAATACTTTATAAGAGATAAATAGTTCTATAAGAGTTAATTAAAGGCTTATCAATTACTATATAAAATAAAGGCTTATTAACTACTATATAAGAAATAAAGTGTTTCTATAAGAGTTAATTAAGGAGCTATTAACTACTTATTAAGTTAAGTAAGACATATATTACTAAAGAAAATTTATAAGGGCTTAACTATCTTACAAGCCTCTATTAATAGCTAATTAACAGAGATATCTATTTATACCTAGACTATCTATTTTCATTTATATTAAGTTTCCTTTAATATTCTGTTAAGCCTCTATTAATAGATAATTAAGCCTTTATAATTCTTCTTTAACTATTAATATACTTATTATAATTTAGTTCCTACTAATAACTAAGCCTTATTAAGCAGTATAGGCTATAGGTTTAATATACTAAATATAAGTACTATAAAGTATATAAGTGCTATATATTATATAAATAACATATATATATATAATTTCCTTTTACTTTTATTTAACTCTTTTTTAGTAATTAATTACCTAATTCTTTTCTTAGATTTCTAAATATTAATAATAATATAAATTAAGACTATATTCTAGTCTCTACTACTATTAGCTTAGCTATCTGAATATAGTAATATTTATTTTAGCATTCCTTATAATTTTAGTGTTTAATAAATTATATCCTTATTTAGCTATAGCATTACTGTTTAAGAGATCCCTTATTTTAGTATTTCTATTAGACTTTAATATTTAGATATTAAGTACTATATACCTTAGGAAATAAGTATTTCTATAAGAGCTAATTAAGGGCCTATTAACTACCTACCTTTATTATGTTAAGTAGTACATTAATGCTTAAAGAAGGATTATAAGGGCCTAACTATCTATCAATAAGGGCTTGATAGGATGTTAAAGTAAACTTAATATAAACTTAAATAAGTAGTTAATAGTTAATAGGGCTTGCTAGATAGTTAAGCCCCTATAAATATTCTTTAAGTATTAATACACTACTTAATATAATAGGTAATTAATAGGCCCTTATAAAAACACCTATTTCCTATAAGGTACTATATAATAGTAATAAATAGTCATTAATAGTGTAATTAGGATATAAAAGGATTAAAAGAATAATTAATTACTTAGGGGGATGCACAGCCTTATATAGTATATAAAACATAGGGGGCTAGCACTAATACTTTAAAAAAGGGCTAAAAAAATTGAATACTCCCTTTTAGCCTTATATAATAGAAGCTATACTATCTATTAAATCCTAAAATAATCCTAAATCCTATCTAGTAAAGCTTGCATATAGCTATCTAGTATTAAGTGTTTTAATTACTTTATAAAGAAACACCTTATAAAATAGGGATAATATATATTTTCTAGTATACTTCTACTATTACTTACCTATAGGATCCCTATATCACGGCCTTATTAAACCTATCAAAAATCTTTGTATAAAGGAAAAATAGGAAGAGTACTAGGCTAAATACCTCTTAAATTAGTATATTTAAGGCTATACTTATATATAAGTAGGCTTTAAAGATATTATAATTATTATTAGTAGAACTTTTACTATAATAGTAATAATAGACTATAGAATCTATAGTATTATATACTACTAATAGATTAATACTTATATAAGAAGCTAAGATAAATACTTCTCTTATATAGTATTAGCTAGGCTTATAACTTATTAAGATATTACCTTAAGTACTATATAGTAGTAATAAATAGTTATTTATAGTATAATTAAAATATAAAAGGATTAAAAGGATAATTAATTACTTAAGGGGATACATAGCTCTATATAATACATAAAATATAAGGGGCTAGCACTAGCGCTCTACAAAGGGGMTGAAAATTTCAATACTTAGTATCTTATTAAGATAGATTAAGGAAAAGAGCTTAGCTACTTCTATATTATTAGTAGTTTTCTCCTTCTATATAACTAAGTAAGATTAGTAATAGCTTACTAATACACTCTATCTTCTTTACTCTACTAATTAGATTCTAATTAGTTAGTAGCCCCCTATTTTTAATAAATAAGACTATCTATTACTTTTTATCAGAGATAGAGGGCTACTAAGTAGGATCTAGTTAGTAAAGTAAATAAAATAAAATATATTAGTAAGATATTACTAATATTACTTAGCTATATAGAAGAAGAAGGAAACTATTAATATTATAGAAATAGTAATGCTCTTTTTTATATATATTTTACTAAGATACTAAGGTCTAATAGAAATACTAAGATCAAGAATTGTTTAAAATCTAGGGGCCAAGGCATAGCTTAGTGGCTTAAATAAGTAAGCTATTAAGCGTGTCTTAGTACTTAGTGAGATTCTTATTTATAGAGCTATCTATACTTATCTAATTGACTAACTTACATCTATACTATTTAATAAGTTATAAGCCCAGCTTATATTATAAACACTTAATATTATTAATATATATATATATATAATCCTCTAGCACCTTTATTAGCTTATTAATAAACTATTAAGGAGCACAATTAATTATTATAATATATATAAAGTTAAAAATTTAATAGCTAGAGATTACTAAGACTCTTTATTACTAAATCTTAACTTAGTACTTAAGTTATTCTAGTATTATATCTTAATTTAGAATTAAGTTTTTTTTAACTATTATATCTTAATAAACTTAATAACTAATTCTAACTGTTACTAAGCCTTAATAAAATAAATACTTTAGCTATACCTTAGCTACTAATTATTTAACTGTAAATAAGTATACCCTATTAGAGGTAATTATTTTTTATATAAATTACTAACTTCTTACTAGTTATCTATTAATTAATATTATTAACTATTAAGTACTTTTAGTTATTATTATTAACTATTAAGTACTACTAGTTATTAGATATAGAAAGTTATATTAGCTACCTAATATTATTAACTATTAAATATTTTTAATTAGAAGGCTAGCTAATTACTAAGTTCTCTTAATTATATTAATTATTTAAATAATCTAGCTAGTATACTAAAAGATATATACCTTAAAGATATTATTAAATAGTGTTAATAATATAAATAATTTTTTACTTTATTTTAAATTTACTATTTAAAGCGACTTAAACTTAAAATTCTTATTAATAATATTAATATTAACTATATAACTTTAGGCCTATTATTATTTAATCCTCTTTTAAAATATTAATCTATTTAATTTACCTTAAAATATATTTATATTTAATAAAGACTCTAAAAGAAGACCTTTTCTTATATATATTATATAGTTAATAAAATTATTAAGAGATATTTATTAGAACCCAACAGGTGTGATAGGATGTGCGCCCTATTAACACACACCCTAGAATAGGCTTGGCACAAAGTTACGTGAAGGTTTAAATAATTTAGGGTTTGAATCGTATGAACTACTAGGTTAAATAGTTTATTAAATAATTTATTTAAACTACAAAGAGTTTAAATAGTTTATAGATTAAATCTATTAAATTAGATAATCTTAATAGACTTTCTTATATCTATATAATTAGGGCTCTTACCCTATAATTTAGATCTTCTTATATTTAATTTTATAGTTAAACTAATAATTATTTTTAGCTATTAAAGACTTACCTAGTCTTATATTACTAAGTAATATAAAGTTATACTTAGCTTATTTTATTTCTTTTTACTCTTTAATTACTTATCTTTAAAAGATCCTATAATATTAATTTATAATACTTTAAATACTCTTAAGTATAAGTTTATTAAATTAAAGAAGTATAATTTAATTTACCCTAAGTAAGATTATCTAGTCTAAGTATTATAATAATATTAATAATAAATTTAAAGGAAATATTAAGATTACCTAATTAAACTTTTATTAAGGAGAAAGAAAAAAGCTTAAAAAATAATTAATATAAATTTAACTCTACCTTTACTTCTATAATAATATACTAGTTAAATAATATATAATAGTTACTATTATCTTTATATATAAAGATATATAGAAATAGGTATAACTGTCATAATATGGCCTTATGCCTAGCATTTCCACTAAGGCGATGCCTTGGTAGGCGCATTAGGTCGGTTCCTATAAACTATAAAAAGATTAATTAATTTATTACCTTATTAAAGACCTTATAACGTTGCAATATAGTAGTAACGGCATGGTTTTAGTTAAAATAATATTAATTAATTACTATTTTAGCTGATCTATAGTATTAGCTTTACTTTAGTACTTTACTTTTAGTATTAGCCTTATAGTACTAGTTACTTATAATATACTAATCCTCTACTAAGCCTTTAAGCCCTTTAAAGTTTTATTAGTCTTTTTTTATAATTATTATATCTTTTATACTACTTTTATTATATTTATTATACTTTATCTATTACGCCTACTATACTAAAGTATCTATTTTTCCTAAGAAATATCTCTACTACTTAAATAAGCTATAGATCCCTACTAAGATCTAATAAGACTATAAGCTATATAAAAGAAATAAACTCTATATTTATATTATATCTTTTAGGCCTCTTAGGCTTTCTAGACTAAGTAGGTCTTTTAGACCTTATATATCTTTAGAAGAAAGAAAGGCTTAATAAATATCTTCTTAACTAAGGTTACTTTTTTATAAAGGAAGTAACTTCCTACTATTTTTTATTAAAAATTTTATTTACCTTATCTTAATTACCTTACTATTATTCTTAATATTAGTCTTTCCTTATTATTATTATAATAGAAGTTAAGTTAGCTTTCTTATTATCTTCTTTACTACCTATTATATAAGACTTACTTTATAATATTATTATTAAAGTATATCAGCTCTACGCCTTTTTAAAAAGTAGATATACTTATTATATTATTATCTTAAAAAGTACTTATTTTATTATTAGGGATATTATTATTATATATTTTTAATTAGAAGGAGTCTATCTAGAAGAATCTTCTAAAAGAATAACTTATATTAGGATAGTATTATAAGAGGTTTCTATAAACCTAAGTTATATACCTTTATTAGCCTAGCTAGTTAAGTAGGCTTATAATAAAATATTATTATCCTTATTATACTTAAATATTAAAGCCTTTAAATAATATATTAAAGGTATAATTATATTATTTATTAATTCTTACTAAGATTTTATTATAATAGAAGAGATTATTTAAAATACTCCTCTAATAAGTATAATATAAGAATAGTATTATAGTAATACTAATATATAGTAATTTTAATAAGGTTAGCTAGACCTTAATAATAACTTTAATAATACTAGCTTTAATAAATAGTAATAGAGATTATTATAGTCTCTACTCTATAATAGTCCTAATAACTATTTTTTACTAAGTAGTAATAATATTACTATATCTTTCCCTATAGCTAAAGTACTACTAGGATACCCCTTACCTTTATATCCTAATAATATTAGCTTCTTTAACCCTAAAGTAGATAAAGATAATTTAATAATTAAAAAGAAATATATTACTTTCTAAGATATCTTTATTTTTATTAATAAGCTTAAAGAGATATAGAGGTAGTATAATAAAAAATAAGTCTTAAAGATTATCTCTAATTATTTAAAAAGTATAGTAATAAACTAATATATTACTAAATTATTAAAATTTAAGTATATTATTCTAAAGACTACTACTTTAGAATAATAGATAAAGCTTTTAATCTAATAATTTAAGAAAGATACTAATAAAACTATAAAGCTAATATACTTAAAAAAATTTATAATAAGTGATACTCTATATAATATTAATTTTAGAGAATTTACTTAAGCTATCTTTTATTATACTAGAGTAGTAAACCTAGGGAATACTTAATTAATTATAACTTAGAATAACCTTACTTTAAGTTTCTAGAATATAATTCCTTAGTTTATAATAAATATTATAGTATACTTATTCTTAGAATAATTAGATACTAAATAATATATCTAATATAAACTTATATTAGAAGAAGATAGAATAATATAAAAAATTATTAATAAAGTTATTAATAGGAATAGATTATTTAGTTAATATATAGTTACTTAACTAATAAGATTTTCTAAGCCTCTAATTCTATTTTAATATAGTAATAAGTAATAACCTTTTTAAGGCTACTCTAATAATTATAGTAATAGAAATTATAAAAATTTTAACTTTTAAGCTAATAAATAATTATAGTATATACCTTAAAACTAATACTCTTTAAGAGAAAGTTTATCTACTTTATAATAACCTCTATAAATAACTAGAGGATAAGTAAGTAAATTAAATTTATTTAAACTATTACTATATTAATTAAAGGCTTTATAGGGTAAAAGGCTTTATATAGATCCTAAAAGACCCTACTAAAACTTTAATAATAAAGGTTAAAATAATTTCTAGTAATAGTTTATTAAGGTCTATTATAAAAATAAAAATATTAATAAGCCTAATAACTATAGCCCTACTAAAGAATTTAAAGAACTTTAAGACTTTAAGTACTATAATAATAAATCCTCTAAAAAATAGTTTAAGCTAAAGGAAGAAACTTATAATTTCTTTATTAAGCCTATAGATAAGATATATTAAAAGTATAAAAAATTATTTACTTTAAGAAATAAGCTTTATTAATATCTATAAAATAAATATTATAGCTTAAGATAAAAGAAACTTAAGATATTTTTTATCTATAAAGCTTATTATATTACTTTAGAGGAACCTACCTCTAGCCCTTATATTATTAAATCTTAGRTAGAYTATATTAAAYRTATAATAAAAGCTAGCTTTTAGAATTAATATTATATTATAGCTAAAATCTAATACTCGCTTAATAATATATTATAGGAAGTATATTTAGATACTAGTTATCTTATTACCTTAGATAATAAATATTTTCTAAAAATATATATCCCTTATACTAAAGTTAGGACGATAGATTATTTATTTATAATTAAAGATATTAGAGAAGCTTATTATTTTATTATAAAATATATAAGAGTACCTCTTCTATTACTTAAAAAATCTAATATTAGTAAGCCTATGCTAGTAGAAGTTATAATTAATATATATCTAGTTAATAACCTTTAAGTTAATATATTAATTAGAATAAATACTATAAGACCTAAAAGAATTAATATTATTATAATAAAGAGATATACCTATATTATAAGTTGTAATATATAAATTTTTATTAAGATTAAACTATAAGGTGCTAGAGTCTAAAGGGTAGTTAAAGTAAAAAATAATATATTAATAAAGCTAAGAAAGTAAATAATAATTCTAATTAATTATTATATAAAGTTTCTAAACTATAATCTCTTCTTTAAGCTTAATAAATTAGAGCTTATACTCTATATTTATATAATAGATACTTTAGTTAACTTTATTCTAATAAAGAATAAGTCTTTAACCCTTATATCTATTATAAGGAAAATATATCTTAGATATATTATAAAAATATCTTATAATAACTACTACTTTATTACCCTAAAGGTAGTAGATTTAGTAATAAGGCCTCTAAAGAAAACTTACTAAGCTAGATAGACTTAATAGATATTAAAAATAGTTATTATATACCTAGCTTTAATAAGTATAGGTTCTTTTATTAAAATAAAGGCTATTCTATTAGATACTACTTTAGTAAAAATAAAGGAAACTTTACTACTTAATAATATTATTATATACGGCCCCTTTAATAGTCCTATTATAGTAAGGTAGTAAAGCTAGTAGAAGTTATCTCTATATACCCTAAACTTTAAGAGGACTCTAGTTTTATTAATATTTCTTAAGATTAATAAATAAGAATCCCCCTTAAGCTAAAATAGGAGGATAAGATTAATAATTCTACTAAAATATACCCTATTAATTAAAAGGATAAAGAGGTTATTAATAAAACTTTTAATAAGCTATATAACTAAGGTAGACTTAAATAGACTTTTAAGTCTATATTATTTAGCTACCTAGTCTTTATAATATAATATACCCTACCTAATAATAAGTATAAGGGTTATATTATTATAGATATTAAGAAACTTAATAAAATTACTTAACTTAATACTTATCCCTTATTATTCTAGAGTAATATTATTACTATTATATCTAATTATTAATATATTATAGTTATTAACTATACTTTATTCTTCTACTAATAATATATATAGCTAGAATATAGGTACTATTTAATAATTATTATATATTAAGGTTAAGAGACCTTCTAAGTTCTTATTATAGATTATAAGAGCTCTATAGCCTATATTTAAAAGGAAATTAATAAGGTATTCTATCTATACTATAATTTTATTAGAGCCTATATTAATAATATTATAATTATATCTAAAATTCTTAATAAATATATAGAGTACCTCTATAAGATTTTTGCCCTATTTTTAAAAAAGGGAATTTTAGTTAAGTTAATAAAGTCTTATATTAACTACCCCTTTATTAAGTTATTAAAATAGTATATAAATTTACTTAGACTATTTATAGCTAAAGAGAAATTAGTAGTTATATTAAAATTAAAATTCCTATTAATACTTAGTACTCTTAAGATATACCTTAAATTAATAGGCTATTTAAGAAATTATATCCTCTATTATACTTAGGTCTCTTAGTTTTTATAAGACTAGAAAATATTACTATTAAAAAAGTCTCCTTTAGAAAAAGGAAATCTTTAATAGGCCTATACCTACTATACTTAACTTAAACTACCCTCTAAAATAAAATAAAAGGCCTTTAATATTTTATAAGAATTATTATTAAGGCCTACTATACTAGTATATTTTAATAGTAAGAAGTACCTCTATATTAATATAAATAAATTTAAGGAATTTAGGTTTAATACTTATATCTATTATCTTATTAATAATAAGATTAAGTTTATATTATTTCTTAGTAGGTTATTTACTAAAGTAGAAAAATCCTACTAGCTAATAAAACTTAAGGTAACTAAACTTATTTAGGTTCTAAAAAAGGTCTAGTATATAATAAAGTTTATAATAATATATATTCTAATAGACTATTTATCTATAGTTAATATTATAACTTAAAAATTATTAAATATATTAGTAGTATAGAAGATAAATTTAAAACTAGTTTATATATCTAAATTCTTCTAATAGTTTAACTTAAATATTAAGTATAAGCTAAGGAAGGATAATATAGTCTCTAATACCCTATCTTATCTAGTAAGCTTTAATAAGTCTAATTATCTTTTTACTAAATTTAAACTTAATACGTTATATTATACCTCCTATAATATAATACTAGTCTATTAATACGCTACTACCCTTATTAAGATAAATAAAGACTTTAAGAAGAAAGTTTTTAARGRRTATAARAAAGACCTARRTTAGAAATAAATTAAGGAATAAATTTATAGTAATAAGAAACTTAGAGAGGATATAATAAAGTTATATTTTAAAAGAAAAGAGTCTTTAATATTAATAGAATTCTTTATTTATTATATTAATAAAGTTATTAGTTATTAATATCTTTATATTCTATCTTTAGTTATCTCTAATGTCTTTAAGATTAAGTATAGAGATAGTTACCCTAAGTTTACTTAATACTATAAGTATATTTCTTTATCTTAATATATTTATAGGTTATCTAAGGTCTTTTAAGAATACCTATAATATTACTTATAGTACTAAGTTTTTTAAATATACTAATATCTTTTTTATAGAAGTATAGAAGTTATTAAGTTATCTCTAATTCTTTTTTATACCTTAGTAATAAATTTTATTTTAAGCTTATCTTTTAGTAAAGTTAAAAAAGATTATATTATAATTATTATATATAAATTTAGTAAACTCGTTACCCTACTTACTAATAAGATAATATATTCTATTAAGGACTAAGTATATTTTTTATTATAATAACTATTCCTAATTACGCTGCGCAACGGGTCGGGTTCAACCCAACAGGTTTCAGGTCGGGTTTAGGTTAAGTTAGGTTTTAGGTTAAATTTAGAGATTTAATTAAGAACCTAACCTAAACCTAACCTACTAGCAGGTTTTTAGATTTAAATCTAATAACCTAATAGCTTATTCTAGTATACTAAAATTTATAAGTTATATTCTATATATATTATTTATTAGATTACTTATTAGATTATTAAGGTTCTATAATAATCTAGTTAAGTCTTAGATATACTATTACTATTTAATAAATATAATAGTCTTAGTCTTTTTATTTAGTATTTATTATTTATTAGAGGTAAATATAGATACTTATACTAAATAAGCTCTTTTATTCTAAGATAGACCCTTTATAGAACTTCTTTTATTAATCTTTAGATTAAATACCTAAATAATATTTAATATATCTTAAATCTATAGCTTTAAGTTTAAAATTATTTATATTAACCTAATTATTACTATCTTTCTTATCCTTATTATTAATATATTAATAGGTTATTATCTTCTTTAGGGCTATCTTATATTAAAGTAACTTAGAGTTAAGGTCTTTCTTATTAATTATATTATTTTTAAATAGATCTATATAATAATATATATTAATATTCTCTATAAAGTTATATTAATTAAGGAYTATAATTAYTTTAAAGRTTTTTAGRTTAAAATATTAATTTAACTTATATATATTATTAATAATATTAAAGATTTACTTATAACCAACTCCTATTATAGGTAATATAAGTATAGAATAAATAAGAAATACTATATATAAAAGTCTAACTAAAAGACTTTTCTATATATTTATTATAGTAGCACCTTTAGTATTATACTCTATAAAAGGTTAAAAGGTAATTATTAAATTAATTATTAAATTAATTATTAGAATAAGATAGTACTTACTTAAATTCTAATAATAATTAAATTTATCCTTAAATTCTTTTTTTTTTATATATAGGAGAGTATCTAAGTTATCTAGGATAATAAATATAGTTTTTAGTATATCTATAAATTATAAAGAGGATATATTAAGATTAATTATAAGATAATTATTATAGTCTTATTATAATATATTCTAATATATTTTAGTTTATAATTATTTACCCTCTTCTACTACCTATAAGGGTTTTTAGAAGATTTAGTCTTTATAAGTARRRTTAAGTAATATARCTTTAYTATAAAAARAYTTAATAAATAATTAAATCTTTTAATAATATTTTAATAGTTTAATAAAAGTTATTTTAAATATTTYTTTTATTTATACCTTCTAAGGTATTCTCTTTTATATAAGGTACTCTATTATAGCGTTTAAGTAGTTAAAGAGCTTATTATATATTTTAAATACTTAATAGAGTATTAATTATTAAGTAGTACTAATAACCTAAGTATATCTATAGAAAGGTTTAATAATATTAATTAAATATTTTATTTAAGACTACTCTTTCTTTTCTAAGATTAGGAAGCGTGTTTTATATTCTTTAAAAAAGGCATTAAGGTCTACTCTTAGTTRGTAGGTATAGATAAGTATATATAATATAGAATCCTACTAGGTTTTTATATCCTAAAAAAGTATTAAGACCTTTAGTATACTAGGTTTACTTTTTATAAAGGAGTTATAGACTAATATATTAAGTCTATTCTTTATAATATCTATCTTTTATATCTATATAATATTAAATTATTCTTTATATAAGGGACTAGTATTAATATAGACTGCTATTTTATAAATCTATATTTAAACTAAAGGTTAGTATAATATAATTATTAGATTAATTATTAGACTAAGTACCTTTATAAGTATTAATAATATACTCTATCTTTTTAAAATATCTAAGATATTCTTATCTAATTTCTTATCCTATATTACTTAAAGTTCTTTATTTATTAGAGTAATATAAATCTTATTAAATAACTTACTAATAGTAAGCTAAATTATATATATAAAATATAAAAGATATTTAAAAGGTTAAGAATTATTCTTTATATTATTTAATTTATAACTTTATTAAAGAGCTTCTGAGATAGCTTATATTATAATATAATTATTTAATATATTATTTATAGTAATAGTGTTAATAATATCTTTAAGTTTATAGGCTATAATTTCTTTTTTAAGGATAGATATAATCTTCTACCTAGTATAATAGCCTTAAATATATTAAAATATAAGGAGAACTTTATAGTACTCCTAGTCTATATTAATAAAGTATATATTAAGAGCTAGATAACTTTACCTATTTTTTAATAACTAGTTATTATATAATAGAGAGATTTTAGTTCTATCCCTTAGKAACTTAACTAGGAGTAATAAATAAATTTCTTTATACTACTTTAAAATCTTATACTTAATAATATTCGCGCTTAATAGCTTAGTAGAGAAGTTAAGATATTTATAAGATCTTTAAAGCTTAATATTTTAAATACTTTAAAAAGATAATTATAGGGAGATAATTATCTAGAGTATCTAAATATCTTAGTTATAATAAGTAAGGTTTTAACTATAAAGCTTTTATTTTATATCCTTATTACTTTTTATCTATAACCCTAAGTATTAGCTAGTTATAGTATAATAAAATAATTAATCTAATAATTAATCTAATACTTAAGTATAAATTTATAACTTATTAATTTATAATATAATAGCTAGTRTAATTTATTATTTAATTTATAATATTTATTTAATTACTAGTAATTCTTACTTTCTAGATATATAATTATTTCTAAGAGGCTAATACTCTTCTATAAAGGATATTTTATAGTAAGAAAGTATCTTTAATAAATTATTATTAAAGCACCCTTAAGGACCTAAGCGCCTTTAGAAAAGTATTCTTAAAAAATAGCTTTTTTTTCTTCTTTTTATATAATTTTTACTTATTTAGTTTTTTTAAGCTTATTTTATTTAGACTATTCTATTTTATTTTATTAATTTATAAAATCCTCTTTCTTCTCCTCCTTATATAAAAAGTAATTTTTATATATATTTAYTTTCTTTAAACCTTAATTTAAGCTAGGAGTTATAAAAGTATCTATTATTAATTAATTTAAATATAGATTAAGACCGCTTTTAGATATAATAGAAGTTATAATATTTATATAAAATTAAAGTAAATATAGAACACTTTATTATTATTTAAAAAATTATATTATATAGGTATATTTATTTTATATTCTAATTAACCTAGTAACTATAATTTATTATTATATTCTATTAGCTCTAAGCTTAATTTAAGCCTAGATTTAATATTCCTCTCTTAAAAATTTTCTTTTAGATTTAAAATTTAGTTTTAAATTACTCTCCTATACTATTTACTATACCTCCCACGATTATAGATAATTAATAAATATTAGATATAAATACTAATATAGATAATTAATAGTAAGGAAATATAAATATTAAGAATATTATTAACTTTATAATTTTTATTTTAAATATAAAGGTAATTATAGCTGTGTCTTTAAAATTATAAAGATTACTAGAATAAAAAAAAGCTATAGCTATACCTTTAAAACTATAAGAACTACTAAGACGAAAAAAAGTTATTACCTATAAAAATAACCCTTAACTTAAAATACTAAAAGGATATTAGAAACTAAAAGCTTTTAACTTAATAATATAATTATCCCCTAAGGGTTGTTATAAGTAGAAGAGAAGAAGTAAGTTAACCTTAATAATCTTAATACCTTTTATATAGTAATAATTTATTTATATTAATCTAATTATCTCCTAGCTAAGGTCTTCTAAGAAATTAAATAATATTAGAAGTCTACTAATTTATTTATATTAAGGAGACTATTTATCTATATTATCTATAAGGTTATATATATAATAGGATTTAATTAGGATATTTAAATATAAACATTTACTTTAGAAACTCTATAAGAGGTAATAAAAATATATCTTATTATAAAGTTTAATAATAAGCTTCTATAATATTTAGATTTTAATTAATTACTAAATAACCTAGTAAGTAACCTTTATATAATTTATTATAAAAAAGTAACTTTAATACAGAAGGATATAATACTTATATAATTAATATAAAAGGTTATTATAGGAGTAGGGGTAAATAAGGACTAAAATATTAATTAATTATATTAATTATTTAATAATTAATCTAATATTAACGCGATACTCGCGGCCTTATATAATTATATTTATTAAGTAACCTCTTATTCTATTATTAGCTTTATAAGAATAAGTTTAAATTACTTAAAATCTTCTAAATACTCCTTATACTTAAAGTAATTAGTTATAAAATTATATATAAGCTCTATCTTTTTAGGGTCTTAATTAAGAATCTATCTATACTTTATATAATTATAATTATTAGGCTACTAATTACTAGGGCTTAAGTATTTAAT